>JAPKLW010000280.1:244193-262504 GCA_026898455.1 Plectranthus barbatus | reverse complement strand
TTAATTGATTCCTACATGTTATCCATAATAAGAGTTCTTCCCTAGAATCTGTGTTCTTTAATTTGCTTTCCAAAACTCCTTTAATTTTCAAGTATTGTTATCTTTATTTTCCAAACAAAACCCTGATTCTGAATTCCTCAAACAATGAATTTTAGAACCATAGCTAGTATATAGGATAATTTCCCCATACAATTCCCCTAGATCGATAACCTTAGGGTTTACAAATTAATTTGCCGCTGTTACTATAATTAATCTGTTAGAAATAGCAGTGATCAGCCGTCGATCCCCACCTTGAAGTGTTCTTCGTTCTTCAATTCTCGTCCTTCTCTCCGGATCCAATTTTACAGATTTGAAATAAAAAATACAAAGTAGATCTGATCTATTACAATGATTTTATTCCTATCAAATCTAACCACGAATTTTCTCGTGGTGAAAAACAGATCCAAAATAAAATGAGAAGGCCACGAGAATAAAACATACACAACAATTTAAATCCATCCATAAACATACAAATTTATTTAATTAAATTTATCAAGGATAGAGCCTAAGAACTGGAACCTAGCTCTGATACCAATTGTAGGATTCAAGTCTATGTTTAACAACATGAGTTGTTATTTAATCCGCAGGACCGTTCTTAGGATATCAAAATAAATTTAATTAAATAAACCATGCGAATCCTATGAATGCTCCTACAATATTAATTGCATAGGATGGAATCAAGAGAATACCTGATCTTCAATCGTTTGATCTACAGATCTAGATCGGAGGATGAACGATGAAGTAAAATCTGAAGCGGAATAGAACGATTACTTGATTGTGTTCCTTCAGATTTGATCTTCAGATCTGTTCCCTTGCTCCTTGGAAATATAGTGAGAATTATCTACCAAGTTGAATCAGCGAAACCGGAGGATTCGATCAGAAAAACCCTCCCTCTTGTTTATCTCTTTTCTTTTAATTGTTTTTCTCATTGTCCGAGGATGAACAATAGTTTAAGTTTGGGGGGTTGATAAACACTCACTTTGTGCATTTTACTGATGTGGATTTGCTCACTTTTGAACCTAGATTGGACTACTACGTGGTGTTTTCATATATCATCTATATTCTTTTAGGAATTATTACGTTTGGTCTGGTTTGTGGTTGTTTAAGCAGATTTCACGCACAATTGAGTTGTTTACAAGAATTGACCAAGTACCCAGGGGGCTAATCGATGCTAGCTTGCACCGGGAAGAAGAAAGAGTCAGAAAATGCCGAAGAACTCGCCTAAAACCGTGTTCGAGACGAATACGGTGGTCCGGGGGAGAACCGGCGATTGCCGGTTGTGAAAATCCTTTCGCAGCACAACCGGCGGCCAGGTGGAATGAACGGCGACCGAGCCAAATATTCGGCGATCCAGTGGAAGAATCGGCAACTGCCGGTTGTGCAACCGGGTCGCCGGTTCTGCAATTTTTCACTATTTCTTTCGTAACATGATCGGCGACCTTCCTGCATGCCCTGCGATCGCCGATCGTGCATTCCTACTCGCCGGTTGTGCAAGTTTTGACGTATTCTGACGAATCACAAGTCCAAAAATCATATCTTTTGGAGATTTAAAAAGCCCCATCTATAAATAGGAGGTCCCTGAACGTGAATAAGTTCCTTTTTCCAATTTTCTGAGGCTAGAGAGTAGAGAATTCATAGTAATTCAAGGGGAACTTGAAGAGCACTCCAGGATTCGAAGATTGAAGACTGCACGGGTTTTTGATTTCTTTGTTTTCTGTTTTTGTGACTCTTCATCTCTTTGTTTTTCTTGAATTTAGCATGACTGGCTAAATCTATTCATGGATTCTAGGGTTTGAAGCTTTGTATTTATTCATTCAACAATCTATGTGATTCAATGTTCCTGTTCCATTGAAGTTCTAATTTTATTTGGGATTTTCATTAATTGCGAGATACTGGCCATTGATTGCGATTTGAATTGGTAGTTTTTGAACCGAGAGGTCTAGGTTATCAATTAACATGCAAATAAATTAGATTTATTAGAACAATTGTCCGAGAGGAAATTGAACTTTTAAAGGGTTTTAAAATCTAAGGTTTTAATTAAAGAGTAAATGTCTTTTGTATGTCCGAGAGGAATCTTCTGATCTTTTATTTCCATGTTATGGTTTAGAGTCCGAGAGGATCACCTGATAAGACATTTGCGATTGCTCACATCTTTGGGAATTAAATTGGGATTGGATTGCATGAAAAGTTGTTTGATTAATATTCAAAGTGGATTGCCCTGGAATCCTATTTTCTCACAAGCTTTCTAAAATCATTAATTGATCTTTATTTTATTATTGCTTTAAAATCATTGCTAGTTTAAATAAAAACTAAATCTTTTTTTCAGATTCGCCTAGATAGTAGTAAGGTGTCTATGTTTTAGTGCTTAGTTATATTTCGAGCCTGCAGTCCTTGAGATTCGATAAATTATTACTTGCCCTCTGCAGTGGTCTGTACACTTGCAGCTTTAGCGCGTTGCAAAACGCGCTACCAAGTTTTTGGCGCCGTTGCCGGGGATTGCATAGATTTATAATTAACACTAATCCTGATATTACGCTAATTACTCTAGGCTTTATTTTACGCATTTTATTTTTAATTCTATTTCTTTTCTGTGCTATTCACTGTGTGTTTCTGTGCAGGTAGTATATGCGAACCATATCAAAAGGTCCACCTCCTGAACCCTTAGATCTGGAAATTGAATCCACCTGCCGAAGAAAGTTAGTGTTCACTATGGCTGACAATCAGGCGGCACAGATAGCTGAGCTGCAGAGGCAGCTGCAAGAAATGAATCTAAGACTCCAAGAGCGTCAGGGTCCTGAAGTACCTCGACCACCTACCATCGATGAGATATACGAGCCGATGACTGATAGGCATCGTAATGCAGATTTTGGGCTGAAGGTGGATACACCGAACTTCGAGCTGAAGACTAGTCTGATACACACAGCTCAACAGAATCAGTATGGGGGATTGCCCACCGAGGACCCTCATCTGCACATTCAGAGGTTCCTTCTGCTGTGTGATACAGTTAAGCAGAATCAGGTGCCTATTGACTATGTGCGGCTGCGCCTGTTTTCCTTCACACTGCGCGACAGAGCGCTATCGTGGTACATGACTCTGAACTGCAACGAGATCTCAACTTGGGAGGAACTATGCAAGCTGTTCTTGATTCAGTTCTTCCCACCCAGCAAAACTATTCAGCTACAAACCCAGATTTCACAGTTCAGGCAGTTTTCTGGAGAGTCAGTGTACGAGGCGTGGGAACGCTACAAGGATCTCTTGCGCTCCTGCCCTTGCCATGGTTTTTCTGAAAAGCAGCAGATGTGCCATTTCTACAAAGGACTGGACAGGGAGACCCAGAAGCATGTGAATGCTTCAGCTGGAGGGTCACTGACTGCTAAACCACCACAGGAAGGGTTAGCTTTACTGGAAGTGGTGGCGAAAAGCGAATACAACTGGCCAGCGGATAGGGGAGATCACAGGATAGCAGCAGTTGATGACACTGGAGACATAGCCGCTGAGATCAAGTTGATGAGGAAAGAAGTGGCTGCTTCCACTAAATTACTGGAGACTCGCATCGCCAAATTGGAAAATAACCTCCCTCAACAAGGGTATGAGCAAGTGAATGAGATGCAAATGGAGGATGCTAACTATGTGAACCAGAGGAATTTCAACAACAATCGAGGGTATCCATCGGGGAACATGGTATATCATCCCAACAATCGGAATCATCCCAACTTCTCTTACGGGAATCCGAACAATGCTCTGCAGCCTCCACCTGGGTTTGCCGCAAATCATGGAGCAGCGAATGAGCCAAAGGAGCCAAGCATGAGGGAGCTCCTGACCCAATTCATTGCAGTCTCCAATGCTAAGTCTACGAAGACAGATGGAGAAATTGCCCAGCTGCAGAATAATAAGGGGGAAATGGGAAAGCACATGAAGCAGATAGACACACAGATTTCCCAGATAGCCAACGCAATTGGCAACCAGCATACTCCGGGACACTTTCCGAGTAACACTGTGGTGAATCCCAAGGACCAGTGTAATGCCATTACCACACGCAGTGGTAAAGGTTATGAGGGGCCATCTATGCCCGCTGACATACCTGTGCAACCTGAAGTTGTACAGTCTGACCCTATTCTTCCTGAAGAAGAACATACTGAGAAGGGTAAAGAGATCTGTCCTAAAGACAGATCCAAATCAGCTGGCCCTATTGCTGTACCTTTTCCACAAAGGTTCGCCAAGAAGCAGAAGGAGGAGAGGTATAAGCGTTTCTTGGAGTACATGAAGAAGATCCACATCAATCTTCATTTGATTGAAGTGGTACAGGAGATCCCTGGGTACATGAAATTTCTGAAGGATATGGTTACCCAGAAGAAGCCCTTTGGCGCATTCGAGACAGTGAACCTCTTCGAGGAATGCATCGCCATAATTCAGAAGAAGATGCCGATCAAGAGATCAGATCCTGGGTGCTTCTCGATCACTTGCGTGATTGGGGGGCAGAGCTTTGAGCAGGTCCTTTGTGACTCAGGGGCTAGCATCAATCTGATGCCTCTGTCAATTTTCAAGAAGCTCCGGATCGGCAGCATCAAACCGACCACCATCAGACTTTAGATGGCGGATCGTTCTGTGAACTACCCGAAAGGGGTAGTTGAAGACGTGCTAGTGAAAGTGGGGGAATTTATTTTCCCAGCTAATTTTGTGGTCTTGGACATGGAGGAAGACCGCAATATCCCGTTGATCCTTGGAAGACCCTTCCTCCACACTGCTGACGCCCTCATAGATGTGAAGAAAGGAGAGCTCACCTTGAGAGTGAATGACGTGAAGATCACTTTCTCCATTTACAAAGCCATGGAGCAACACGACTCTGATGACTGCTATGAGGAGTGCGACATGGTTCAGGTTTTGTATCCTTGTGATCCGTTATTTATTTCTGCTGATTCCTTCGATTATGGGGTGCAAAATTCTGTTTATTCTTGTGATGACCTGTATGATGCGTGTGATGAGCTGCTAGAGTCTGTTCTAGCATTGGATACTGCAGGTGAGAAGAACAAGGTGGAGAGCGCCAATTTTCTGAAGTTGAGGAGCGAGGAGGAAGAAGAGGAAGCGCGACAAAAGGCGCTGAATCCAGAGAGAAAGAAGGAGCCACCAGTGCTAGAGCTCAAACCACTGCCAGACCACTTGAGGTATGCTTACTTGGGCGAAAATGGCACATACCCGATAATTGTTTCTGCTACTTTATCTGCTTGTCAATTGGATAGATTACTGAGGGTATTGAGAGACCACCAATCTGCTATTGGGTGGTCATTGTCTGACATCAAGGGTATTAGCCCTTCTATTTGTATGCACAGGATCTTACTCGAAGATGGATACAAGCCTAAGGTGCAACCGCAACGAAGGCTTAATCCAATTATGCAGGAAGTGGTGCGGAAGGAAGTAATGAAGCTTCTGGATGCTGGGATGATCTATGCCATCTCAGACAGTGAATGGGTAAGCCCTACCCAAGTGGTGGCCAAGAAAGGGGGGACGACAGTCATCAAAGACGAGAGTGGCCAGGAAATCGCTCACCGGCCTGTCACAGGCTGGAGGATGTGCATAGACTACAGAGCACTTAACAGTGCTACACGTAAGGATCACTTTCCTCTCCCTTTTATTGATCAAATGTTAGATAGACTAGCTGGGTATGAGTTTTACTGCTTTCTAGATGGTTATTCTGGATATAACCAAATAGTGATAGCTCCTGAGGATCAGCATAAGTCTGAGTTTACTTGCCCGTATGGAATTTTTGCTTATAGGCGTATGTCTTTTGGATTGTGTAATGCTCCTGCTACTTTTCAAAGATGTATGATGTCTATTTTTAATGGGCTGGTAGAAAATATTATGGAAGTGTTCATGGATGACTTTTCAGTGTTTGGTCATTCATTTGATAACTGTTTGGAAAACCTGACTACTATTCTGCAGCGATGCCAAGATACTAACCTTGTATTAAATTGGGAGAAATGCCATTTTATGGTTAGGGAAGGGATAGTTCTTGGCCATAAGGTTTCTGCTGCAGGTTTGGGAGTGGATCGAGCAAAGATTGTGGCAATCTCGAAATTACCTCCACCTACGAACGAGAAATTAGTTCGAAGCTTCTTGGGACATGCAGACTTTTACCGGAGGTTTATCAGGGAGTTTTCAAAAATCTCTAAGCCTCTCAGTTCTTTGCTTATGAAAGATACAAAATTTGTCTTTGATGAAAATTGTTTGCAGGCTTTTGAGAAGCTGAAGTTGGCCTTGACGACCGCCCCGGTTCTCATTTCTCCAGACTGGTCCGAGCCATTTGTTTTGATGTGCGACGCCAGTGACACAACAGTTGGAGCTGCTTAGGGGATGACGAGGAACAAAATTTTCCGAGTCATACGCTACGCCAGCAAGACTCTGGATGAGGCTCAAGTGAACTACACCACTACCGAGAAAGAGCTTCTGGCGGTGGTATTTGCCTTCGACAAATTTCGGGCATACTTGGTTGGGGCGAAGACAATAGTGTATACGGATCATGCTGCGATCCGTTATCTGTTCGCGAAGAAGGAAGCCAAGACGAGACTGATCCGGTGGATCCTGCTACTGCAGGAGTTTGATATGGAGATCAAGGATCGAAAGGGGTGCGAAAATGTGGTAGCAGACCACTTATCAAGGCTAGAGAACCCTGTGGAAGGAGATGACCCAAGGATCCGGATTTTTGAAGTGTTCCCGGACGAACAATTATTGGCTCTTGAGACGGTGGACCCCTGGTACATGGATCTGGTCAACTTTCTGGTTGCAGGTGTTCTACCACCTGATCTGTCCTCACACCAGAAGAGGAAGTTTCTACATGACTGCAAGTTCTACTACTGGGATGAGCCCTTCCTTTACCACCGTTGTGCTGACATGGTGATTAGGCGGTGTGTAGAGATGAATGAGCGAGAGCAGATAATGGGGGACTGTCATTTGTCCCCATATGGAGGCCACTGTGTGGCGAATAGGACATCCATGAAAATCCTTACCAGTGGATTTTATTGGCCTGCTATTTACCGCGACTGTCAGAAATTTGTGGCTAGCTGTGACAGATGCCAGAGGATGGGGACCATCTCGAAGAAGGACGAGATGCCACAGCGATTCATGTTGGAGATTGAGCCCTTTGACGTTTGGGGCATTAATTTCATGGGACCATTCCCTAAGTCCCATGGATATCAGTTTATCCTGTTGGCGGTAGACTATGTGACCCGGTGGGGTGAAGCCATTCCCACAATTACCAGCGATTCCAAGGTGGTTCTGAAATTCCTTCAGAAGAACATCTTGACACGCTTCGGAGCGCCGCGAGCACTGCTGAGTGATGGAGGGTCACACTTCAAGAACAAGTGGCTGGGGAGTCTGTTAGCAAAATATGGAGTGCATCACAAAATTACTTCTCCATATCACCCCCAGGCCAATGGACAAGCTGAGTTAGCTAACAGGGAAATCAAGCAAATCCTGGAGAAGTCTATAGTATCCAGGAAGGATTGGGCAATGCGATTGGATGATGCTCTGTGGGCATACAGGATTGCTTTCAAGACTCCAATTGGTATGTCACCATATCAGTTGGTATTCGAAAAATCTTGTCATCTGCCAGTGGAGTTGGAGCATAAAGCCTTCTGGGCTGTGAAGAAAATCAATTGGAACTTGAAGACTGCGTCTGAGCAACGATGCATCCAGTTGACAGAGTTGGAGGAATTCCGGACAGAGGCATATGAGAGTACCAAGCTCTACAAGGAGCGAGCCAAACGGTTTCACGACAGGCGCATCCGCAGTCGCAACTTCAGTCCGGGGATTAGGTATTGCTCTTTAACTCGCGCTTACGTTTATTTCCTGGGAAACTGAAATCTAGATGGTCTGGTCCATATGCCGTTGAGAAAGTAAATCCGAATGGCACACTAGATTTAGTATGAACCGATGGCACACACTTCACGGTGAATGGTCATAGGGTGAAGCTGTATATTTAATCCGAGACTATTTCCACTGTAGTTGAGCTTTACTTGTCTGATCCATAGTTCATTGCTGAGTTGTCTAGCTACAGACATTAAATAAAGCGCTTGTTGGGAGGCAACCCAACTTGTTTCTGGTTATTTTGAGGTTGTAGAGTGTTTTATCATGTTCATTTTGTCATTATTTTGAGTTGGTTTCATCATTTTTACCATATTTGCGTTCACTTTTGGGTATTGAGTTCATTGGGCACAGGAAACAGGAAAAATTGTTGAGTTTCGGGACAAAACCGACGACCAAAAATTCACAACCGACGATCGCCGTACGTGAACAGTAGTCGCCGGATTTCATCGTCAAAAAGGCTTCTGGCACGGCACAAAACCGGCGACCGCCGGGTAGTCCACTTAGCCACCGAAAATCCCACCAGACCGCCGAATATCCCACCAGACCGCCGAAAACCCATCTCCTCGCCGTCTATGCAAGTTGATCGCCGGGTATGTATTTTCTTACGGGGCACAAACGGAGACCCCTTTGTAAAACCAGCGATCGCCGTTTGCGTAAGTGGGTCGCCGATTGTGTCAATGTAAACACGTCACGCGACGGGTTCTCTCACTTCTTCTTCAACCTTTTCACACAAGACCTTCACCCACAAATCTTCTCTCTAGAAATTCTCCTTTGTTTTCAATTTTCAATCAAATTCCTCTTGCACACTACTCACCCACGACATTACAAAGAGTTCTATCTGAGAGATTTGCTCCGATTCGCTCGAAAATCCGTCAACCCCCAAATTTCTAGGTTTTGCATTTTCTCTCCAAATTTGCTACGAAATTCAGGTAATTCTTCATCTTTTATCACGTTTAAATACGATTTTATAGTTATTTGATAGTTTGATTCATTTTTTTCGACCTGCATTGCATTTTAATTTGTCTTGTTAATTTTGGTTCATGTTTATAATGAGATTGTGCTTGATTTGTTCATTTAATCTCTTGGGATGATGGCTTTGCTTAGTTAAATTGTCCTATTGAGGCTAATATAAGTTTAAGTGATGTTGGTTTTGATTACTTGCATTATAGTTTAAGTTTGGGGGATTGGGATTATATTTATAGGCGAGCATGGTTTCAAATGGGTTAGTGGTTGGCAATTGTTTGGATTTGGTTTTGATTTTGAGAATTGAGATGATGCATGGTATCTTTTAACCCATTAGTGAACTTAGGATCTATAGTTTCATTATTTCTTTATCTAGAACTAGAATAGTTTTCTTAGTTGAATATTGGTTTACTATTTGTTTAATTTACTTATCTGGGTGGTTGATGCAAATATTCCTTTTGTAGGCTATGTGGCACCTCGACGTCGCCTTCCTGCCACTCACCCTGAGGCGTACGGGATCACGGGGATCCGGGATGTTGCTGCCCTGGCCAGGTTCAAAACTCTGGCCGAACGAGGAGTGGAGAGCACCATCTTTGCCGATACTGAGGCAATGCAGAAAATGGGGCTATACGACAATGTGAAGCAGCTCTTCGCCAACATCGGCTGGTTGCCCTTGCTGGACCTCGCATTTCCGACTTACAAGAGATTCACACTGGAGGTGTTGGCCACCCTTGAGGTCACTACAAAAGGGCGTACGGAGCCTACTGGGGTCACTTTCCGCGCCAACAATGTGGACAGGACACTAACCACCAAGGAGATCAACCGGGCGTTTGGGGTCGCCAACCTTGGAGATTACAACAAACCGAGGGGTTTCAGTAGCAAGACTTTCTGGCCCCACATCTGTGCTGTTGGGAGCCCAGACTGGGCATCGGGGGAGTGCAAGGCCTCCATGATCCGGAATCCTGTTATCCGGATGGTTCGGGCGATCCTGGCTCACACTCTTTTTGCCAGAAAAGAGAACAACTCTCTCCGAGACGCAGAGCTGATGGTGATCTATTGCATGCTCCACCAGGAGAATATCAATTTTGCTCAGCTCTTTTTGATGCAGTCCAACAGAGTCGCCGGAGCCCAGAAAGGACATATTTGTATTGGAGGCTTGTGGACTGTACCACTGATCGCGCTGGGGATTGACTTTTCTGTTTTGTCAGCCGAGCCACCGACCAAGCTCACCTTGGAGAAGCTGGTGCACCTCCGGTTCATTCATTCGGTGCACCCGCCCTACCTCTTCATACAGCGCACCCGTCCATTTTTCCCTCTGCCGAACCCCGAGCTCACTAACGTAGGGATTCAGCAGTACATACAGAACTGGAAGCTAGATACTCTAGCTCATGTGGAGGCTGCCCAGGCCGCCGACGAAGCCCGCCGCCAGATCCCAAACCCCGAGTTTGAGGAGCCCCACTATGAGGATGCTGGGAGCAGTGGTCATGAGGAGGCCCACGAGGAGAGTCACGAGGAGCAGCCTCGCCGCCAGGAGAGGGGGAGTTCATCCCACCAGCAGCAGCATGAGGAGCAGCCCATATACTACGAGCATCGCACACAGCGTGTGGCGTTCGAGCAGAGGCTCAGCCGCCTGGAGGATCAGTGGAGCGACTGGAATGCTAAGCTCCAGGCCATAGCCGCGGAGCAGCGGACTCAGGTTACTGAGCGGAGATCCTTTGAGGCGGAGCAGCGGGAGCACTGGACAGCGACGGACCAGCATTTTGCTCTGGAGCGGGCGAGATGGGAGCAGCTGCAGGCTCATGAGGGGCAGATGCGCCAGTTTATGGTGAGATTCCCACAGTATTGGCCTCCGCCGTAGTGAGGGTTCACGAGGTTTTTCACCACACATCTCCGTGATCTTTTTCCCCCAACTTATTCTTTCCTTCGTGTAGAATAAGTTTGGGGGAGGGGGATGGGATCGGTCGATGTGTGCCTCTTTCTTTCTTTTTCTTTTCATCTACTCCACCTTTTTTATTTGAAACTGATGTACTTATTTGATATTCTGCATTGTGAACTACTTTAATTGCTTTCTTTACTGTTATTCGTGCCAAATTTTTGCTTTAGTAGAGCTGATTAGGTTCTTTTCTATTTAAATTTGTTGGGTCTGTAATAGGAGCTTGGATATTGGATAGGAAGGAATCAATAGGGTGGTTATTTTTGCGTTATTGATCAAGTTTATGATGACAGCACTTTCTTTCTCGTGAAACTTATATTGATTGCTGTAAATGAATTGGTGAGGTGTGACTTGATGAAATTGATTTTGGCCTCTTGAATACGCTTATAGCCCTGTGAGAATTGAGCCTAACTTTGTTTCACTGAGAGTATGTCACTGTGCACTTAATCTCTAGAACTTTCTCTGGTTTCTTGCTCAAAATTGCGTAGGAAAGTGTCAAGGATTTAGAAATGATCTTAGGCCATCATTTCATAAGCCACAATGAACCCAAACACTAGCCCGATGCATATTCCTTTGTTAGCCCAGTTGAGCCTGAAAATCTTTTCTTTCTTAACCCGGATGATAGGAGGTGTGGATGGATGTGTAAGGGTATCCAACAATGTTAAGTGGTGAAGAAAGAGTCGGTATATGTGAGTAGTCCAAACATGTTGATGGACTAATGTCATTGGTATGAGTATAGTGCACGATGAGTGCATCTTTGTTCCTGTGTTGAGTCAGTATGAGTTTTGTCTAAAAAGAAATTTTAGAGGACAATATAAAAAAAAAGAAAATAAAAAAAAAGAGAGTCGAATAATGCACTGAATGTGCAAAGTACTTGTGTTATATTCCTTAGAATGTGCATAGTTATTTGATACATGTTAATGCACAAGAGTTTTGTGATGGTTTTTGAGTTTGAATCCTTTTGAATTACTATTGATGGGATGCGTCAGTTTCAGTTTCTGTCATAAGTATTGTTAGAGTCAGTGATTTCCTGTATACGGTATGTGATGAGGAAGAGTTAGAGTGAATGGAGTTATAAGGATGAATCTATTTAGTCACTTTTAGCCAAATTTTCCATACATTTCACCAATGTGCCTACATTAGAACCTAAAATAAAGACCTTTTTGATCTTTATCCTAGCACTCCCATAGTCAGTGGAGAGTTTAGATGATGAGCAAGCTTATGGTAGAAAGAGTGTGCAGTTGGCAATTTGAGAGTATAATCTGACCTTTCTTACAGTTTGAGCGAAATACGAGTGATACACTATCCTGTGAGAAGCGAACTTTTAGAGGCCAGGATTGAAATTGTTGTTTGCACTAAACTGATAAATGATGCAGTGATTTGTGTGGGAATCACAACCCCATGTTGTGTCTGAAACAGCCGATGATCAATTAATGCACCCCTCGTGTTTATCTCTTTTCTTTTAATTGTTTTTTTCATTGTCCGAGGACGAACAATAGTTTAAGTTTGGGGGGTTGATAAACACTCACTTTGTGCATTTTACTGATGTGAATTTGCTCACTTTTGACCCTAGATTGGACTACTACGTGGTGTTTTCATATATCATCTATATTCTTTTAGGAATTATTACGTTTGATCTGGTTTGTGGTTGTTTATGCAGATTTCACGCACAATTGAGCTGTTTACAAGAATTGACCAAGTACCCAGGGGGCTAATCGATGCTAGCTTGCACCGGGAAGAAGAAAGAGTAAGAAAATGCCGAAGAACTCGCCAAAAACCGTGTTCGAGATGAATACGGCGGTCCGGGGGAGAACCGGCGATCGCCGGTTGTGAAAATCCTTTCGCAGCACAACCGGCGGCCAGGTGGAATGAACGGCGACCGAGCCGAATATTCGGCGATCTAGTGGAAGAATCGGCGACCGCCGGTTGTGCAACCGGGTCGCCGGTTCTGCAATTTTTCACTATTTCTTTCGTAACATGATCGGCGACCTTCCTGCATGCCCTGCGATCGCCGATCGTGCATTCCTACTCGCCGGTTGTGCAAGTTTTGACATATTCTGATGAATCTCAAGTCCAAAAATCATATCTTTTGGAGATTTAAAAAGCCCCATCTATAAATAGGTGGTCCCTGAACGTGAATAAGTTCCTTTTTCCAATTTTCTGAGGCTAGAGAGTAGAGAATTCACAGTAATTCAAGGGGAACTTGAAGAGCACTCCAGGATTCGAAGATTGAAGACTGCACGGGTTTTTGATTTCTATGTTTTCTGTTTTTATGACTCTTCATCTTTTTGTTTTTCTAGAATTTAGCATGACTGGCTAAATCTATTCATGGATTCTAGGGTTTGAAGCTTTGTATTTATTCATTCAACAATATATGTGATTCAATGTTCCTGTTCCATTGATGTTCTAATTTTATTTGGGATTTTCATTAATTGCGAAATACTGGCCATTGATTGCGATTTGAATTGGTAGTTTTTGAACCGAGAGGTTAGGTTATCAATTAAGATGCAAATAAATTAGATTTATTAGAACAATTGTCCGAGAGAAAATTGAACTTTTAAAGGGTTTTGAAATCTAAGGTTTTAATTCAAGAGTAAAAGTCTTTTGTATGTCCGAGAGGAATCTTCTGATCTTTTATTTCCATGTTATGGTTTAGAGTCCGAGAGGATCACCTGATAACACATTTGCGATTGCTCACATCATTGGGAATTAAATTGGGATTGGATTGCATGAAAAGTTGTTTGATTAATATTCAAAGTGGATTGCCCTGGAATCCTATTTTCTCACAAGCTTTCTAAAATCATTAATTGATCTTTATTTTATTATTGCTTTAAAATCATTGCTAGTTTAAATAAAAACCAAATCTTTTTTTCAGATTCGCCTAGATAGTAGTAAGGTGTCTATGTTTTAGTGCTTAGTTATATTTCGAGCCTGCAGTCCTTGAGATTCGATAAATTATTACTTGCCCTCTGCAGTGGTCTGTACACTTGCAGCTTTAGCGCGTTGCGAAATGCGCTATCAGTTATCACAGCTGAGACAGTTCTAGGATAAACTATCGGTGTAGGATGCAGCATACGCAGTAATAAGCATCTTATCTTGGATGTCTTGGTATGTTAGTGTGGGGCACACATTGATAAAGACCTAAGTCGAGATCGATTCTTTTATCTGACATTAAAAGAATCTAGATCTCTATGACTTGATGATAACCTAAGCCTATATGAAGGTATAGAAGTATACATGGATTGTGTATCACTTTGAGTTGCAGTGAAAGGCTCTAGTTGAGCTTGTATATCTTTATCTTGGGTGAGAGCAGTTTGTGTATGACTGTTTGGTACTGGAACTAGGTAACCACATCCAGTATAGGATGGTGACATTCCCTGAGCAGCTCAAAAGGTTCGTTATGCTAAAGTCCTGCAGGCTAATTAAGTTCAAGCATAAGTGAAAAGGTTTGAGTGGATTGACTCTGGAATATAAGATGTTAATTAATTAAATGGCTTGTCAGAGCTTAAATTAATTAACGAATGTCTGTAACCTTAAATGTGGGGATATACCGAGCCCATGCAACCCGTACCTCAAAACATGGTAGCAAATATGTAGGACAATATTGATTCTCTGGTGGAATGAATAAATATTATTAAATTAATTATATTCTGGGTTGAATATGAGAATTAATTAATTGATAGGCCTTATTTGCTCTTTGCATTCTGGTCCCCTGTTTGGCCCATGAAAACTCAGGCCCAATAGAAGTCCAGTATTTTCCTATAAATAGGCCTCATGTTCTCAGATCGAAATACACAATAATACACCACAAGATCATATGTTGCAATATATCAAACCAGTATTTTGGGAGCTGTGGTGATCGGCTAAGATATGAGAACGAGGAGGAAATTCTGCTTCTCAACCGGGCAAGGAATCCGAAGGGAATCTTCACCAGATATTCGAATTGGAGTTGGGATATAGATCAAAAGATCAGATCAGGAGGATAGTGTTCTTTCTTCTCTCCCTCTTTCTTTTCGAAAATGATTGATTAATTTTCAAAGATCTAATTCCTTAATCTGTTAGGAATAAATCTAGTTGCGCGGGAAAAGGATGGAGGACTAAATCTCTGCGCACTCGTTCTTCAGGTTTCTACAATCCAGGTATTTCGCAAAAACCTCGTTTATGCATAATCAATAGGAGCATGCTAGGATTAATCATAGGCATAACAATTTATTTTTGATATTCTAGTTAACGATCCCGGCTAACGAATTAAGTGATTCAGTTCACCCAAATCCCTTCAATTGGTATTAGAACCAGGTTCATTAATAGGCTCTGTCAGGAAAAATAATATTGCCTATGATATGTATGATAGTTATTATTTAATGAATTCATGAATGGGTTTTTGGATTGTATGGTTGTGTTTTTGTTCCTCGTGGTTCTCGGGTTAATCCGCCCATTTATAAGGATTCGTTTTTCACCCACAAGATAAATCCGTGGTTAGATTTAAATTCTAAACTTTATTAGGATGTTATTTCAATGTAATTTTTCAATTTTAAATTAAATATGTAAAATGGAGAACGAAGAACACAAAGAACATGAAGAACACGAAGAACGTAGGGTTGCACAAATGATGCACGATGGTGCCGGCATGGCAGCAAGCAATGCACGGTGGTCGATGCGGCGACGGCACAACGACAAACGGCACGCGGCAAGGCCTTAGCAGCGGTGGCGCAGCGTGTGAAACCCTAGGGTTTTAGCACCACGCGCGCGCACATGGTGATGGTCGCGCGGCCACAGGCCAACCGGGTGGTGCGGCGGCTCCGGGACGGTAACGCGGGGAGGCGGGGGCTCGGCCGGAACAGTGGGCAGCAGCGGATTGGGCACAAGGGCTGCGCGCAGCACGGCGGCACCCTAGGTTCTGCGTGCGCACGTAGGCACCCTATGCGGTCCTTCGCGCGCTCATCGACGGCAGGCTCGCTCTCCTCGGACGGCGTCGGTGGAGCAGATGGTGTAACGTAGCGACTTAGGGCGATGGGACGCGGGTTGTGGGTGGCACGATGGCGGTGGTTTGCGCGCGGCAGTGATGCAAACCCTAGGGTTTGCGTGCTGCGTGTGTAGTTCTCGCACTGCGATCCCTGGGCATTTTCTCTAGCGAGCTGCGGGCGGCCAATGGTGGAGAACAGACGGTGGACGTGGGGCGACGGCGGTGGCAGCAGGTGAAGCAGGGCAACGGCGGGAGGAGGCGAATCGCGGGCTGCAGCCTTGCAACATGCATGCATGGCTGAGCGCGATTCTTGCAGCCGTCAGGGCGGCGGCTGTGGTTCGCCGGTGGTGGCTCGTCTGGCCAAGTTCTTGCAGGATATTGGGCTTGCAATGTGTGCCCAGGCCCGCAATCTGGTTAACTGGCCCAGTTGTCCAATTTTCTGATGAATCAAATCTTGGAGGCCCAGTTTTAGAAAATAAAATCAGATCACAGACCAAGTAGTGGGAGCCCAATCGAAGATCTGTGAAATAATTCCAAATTGTAATAATAGATAGGATTATTCTTCATTTCGTATCATGAGGCCACGAGAACATTTTTTATTCGCTTAATAATTTTTTCTTCACATTATATATGTGTTTACATTAATTGCGCAACATACAAGCATGTTGTAGATAATAGGAGCACGTTTACTGTTTTTATTTACAGCTTTTAAAAGCATGCTTATGAGAGTGTGCTAACTTTTTAGTAAGCATGTGTGTTCTGTAGTGGAACTCTTGAGGGAAATGAGATGCTGAGTATGGTCATGAGGGAGATTTGTAGAGGTGTTGAATGCTAGTGGAATGAACAAGAAGTTGTGAAATGGATCAACAATAGCTAAGTAAGGTAGAGCAAGACGGTGTTTCTTCTGTTTTTTGCCTATGTCCAGATAAAGTTGCGTTTTCACTTACAAATGTGTGGGTACTGTTTTTTTGAGCTATTGGAGATGTTCCACGTGTTCTATTCTTATTGGGTAAAGTTTAAATGGTTGTTCAGGTTAGTTAGGTTATCTTCTTGTTCCTCAACATATAGATGCGCACAGAGAGTGAGAGTTTTGTAAAGCTCGAAAAGAGAAATTGTTTGTAATATTGTGTACATCATCATCATCTGAATTAAAGAGTTCTTAACCCTCCGTGGATATAGATTTTATCACGAATAGTTGTTGTTTGTTTAAGTTCGCAGTTTCTTAAGTTGTTTGAATTCATTTTTTTCATAACAATTATTGTCATCATTATTATTTTTAATAGGAAATGGGGATTCTACATTAATGTAAATATATCATCCCCAACCACCACCCAACAGACAACATTACCTTACTAATCCAATGGTCCTTCCATATTAGTTCCAATTTCTTTGTTAGTTTGTTTCATCATATTAATTTGTTTTTCAAATTGAAAAATTAATCCACCCTCACAAATACATTTTAAATTCCTTTTATCGCAATGGCCATAGTTACTGTGCCAAAAATAAGCGAGACTAATAATGTTGAACGGAGGTAGTATTTCGTAAGTCAATGCCAACATCAATAATGCTGAACGGAGGTAGTATTTCATAAGTAAATGCCCACCCACTTCACTATTGCTCCATTAGGCGTCACATGGTTCTTTGGAATTTTTTTTTGAATATTAGGTATAGAGTGAGGTTTGATTTGATATCTTCAAATATTATTTTGAATTGATTAGGTCAATGAGTAAATGTGATTAAACATACGAGTGTTGGGTTTTAGAGGTGGTTTTGGGAAGTACATTTTCCATTGTTTGGGAATTAGATTAAATTGTTAATGTCTACTTCAATTTAATGTGTTGTGTATCTAGTCTACTATTTAGATTGAATTTTTCTCATTTTAACTCGACAACTTGAAAATCATCTTTGTAAAAACACACAATCAAAATTAACAAAATCCTTTTGTGCTTGTCAGAATTTTCTTGGTGTTGATAATTTTTATCTTCATCTTGAATATTTAAAATAGAAACTCGGCCTATGTTTCCCACAATTTGTTCGAATAAATTCCTGAATCAAGAGTGTTCTTGATGTTCTTGATTTTAGTGATTCTAATAGTAATATCACCAGCACAAAAAATATTACTATAGTTGAGAAAAGAAATCCAATTAGATAAATTCTATGTATATATATGTTATTCGCTATTAATGCTAGTATAATATAGAGTGAAATTTATTAATACCCATTTACACTATATATATTATAAAAATACTGAAAACATTATATACATTCAAAAAATACTCACTGCACTATTCTGACATTTTTTCAGAAAACTGTTATAATTTAAAAAAATATTGATTGAAATTTTTTGATTAAAATATATTTTTATTGAGGAGAGAGAAGGTCGGTATCAGACTATGACACAGACCCGACACCGACCACAATTAAAAAATAAAAAAACCGACCACAATGTACCGCATATGGCCTAGATAATGTAATTAGCTTGTCTAGATAATGCACCGACAATGAGGTAACATGTAACATCTGGGAAGTGGTTAACATATGAATGCATCCCTA
>JAPKLW010000280.1:211886-243793 GCA_026898455.1 Plectranthus barbatus | reverse complement strand
TCCAAACATAAATATATCAATAAAATGCACAGAGTGAGTGTTTATCATGCTGCTAGGTTCCTGATCTGTCGCCGGAAGGCTCTGCTTCGGCTTCCAGACGGTGGCGGTCATTGATTGGAAGAAGCCATTCTTCCAGACGATGGCGGTCACCTCAAATCTCCAAATTCCCCTCCTGATTTCTCAACGAGTCAAAATTTACCGGCCAAAATACGATCGAGAATGACAATTGATGAACCCAGTATGAATCACTACGCCACCGATTCGAAATCGGACGTTAAAAACACCGACGAAAGAAAAATCTGGGAATTCAATTCTCACCATATCAGAAGAAAGGATTTGTAATGATGAGAAGGGGTTTTTGTTTAATTCACGTTGAGCAGGAAATCAATAAATAAAAAAGAATTTGGAAAGATATGTTTAATATTTGATTTAGCATAAAATTAGGTAACTGCATATTATATAAAATCTAATAAAAATTAACATAATATTTTCTTCCCATAACACCCTTTCAATTAAATAAATAAAAAATCTACCTGCCATGTGTCATTAATTAAGCCATCAGATCAATAAAATGGACGCTTAGATCCTAAGTCACTGTTCATTCAGGACATATAGTTCAGATTTGAACACAACTCTATATATATATATATATATATATATATATATATATAGGGCAGTAATTATATGATAACACCTCCTTAAATAATAACATGATAATTTCAAAATGCACCAATTCAGGACTGAAAATGCATTATCTAGTGCAAAAAATGCAGTTGCTCAACTGCATTTTTTGTGCAAGATTGATGCATTTTTAAAAAATGCACCAAATCCACATATAAAATGTTATTGTATTTAATTTTGAAAAAAATGCACCAATTCCGCGTATAAAATGGTCAGTGCTTCAATAATGCAATAAAAATGGTGCATTTCTTGGCATTTGCTTATGCATTTTTCAACTATGACAAATGCATTTCGTAGTTAGCATGTTAGCATATGGAAATGGGTTAGTATATGATCATATCTCTCTCTCTCTCTCTATATATATATATATAGAGAGAGAGAGAGAGTAGTGACAGTGTTGTCGAGACACTCAAATTAATTCCTAAATTTACTTATACTATATTTATAGTAGCGGTGAGAAAGGGTCGAACCCACGAGGAACAAAGTGAATTTATTTGTATTTCTTTTTATGTTACTTTAAACACACAAAATAGGGGGTAGTTGAATTTTACTAAACTAAAAATTGAGTAATTGATAAACAAAAATTTAATCCAATAAATTAAAAAGAAGGTAAAATATAAGAGATGAAATTCTAGTTCCTAGTTCAGTTTTCACCCTTCTTAAATTATTTAAAGATCAATGCTATGATTTTTGTCAATTGGTCCTGAAGTCTCTATCCCTCGACTAATGAGTAGCTCTATTAGTCGGATTTTTCCTTAGGATTAGTTAACTAAGACTAGCTCTTTCATTAACCCTCTTCAATTAGACAACCTAGAACAAGCTCTCTAGATTTAGTCCATCGAATGCATTCTCGAACCAAGACAACAGGATAAACTAGATATTGAATTCACAAGCTCGCTTCAATTATTCTAGATTTGTGTTTTTCTAATGTTTAATTCATTAGTTGCCACCAAAGAATAAAATAAATAACAATTATGGATTATGTATCTTGACTCTAGCAATTAATATAAGAACACTCAACCTAGGTGATCAATCTAAGCAAAATATTCAAATATATTAAGCATGAAAGACAAATAACACAAGTAATTCCAGGACTAAATCAAAGAAGCACAACAAGATTAATCTCAAAATAATCCAAGAATTGGGTTCAACATCCCTATGAACTAGAATAAAAGAGTTTAGCCACACATGACCCTCACCATCAACATGGAAAATAAAAACTTGAGTTCAAAATACTTGCTTAGTGAATATTTAAACCAATGCAAACTTGTCTTCAACGTGTATGAGCGAAGATCGTCCGAGAATGGGCACAACCAAGGCTTCCTGTTGACAAACTCCACACCTTCCTTCTCTTCTCTTCCTGGAAACTTTTTCTATTTTTTTTTTCAGCTATATCTCTCTTTCATTTTTCCTTCCACTTTATTGCTGCTTCTTCCTGATTAAATTGGAGCTGCAAATTAATTGAATTAGTGGCCACTAATTGCCTCCAGTAACCTCCACATTTATCCTCATAATTGCACCTTCAATTGTTCGAAAAACCATTATGCTCCAAAGTCGTTAATAGTGACTCGTTCAATTGGTAAAATACACTCCGAAACCACTAAATTAGATAATAAAATCACAATGAAGTGTTTTTGACCAAAAGAAAAGAATAAGTAGAAAAATATAATATAAACAAGAATTAAGTGAAATAAAACATGATTTTATCAATCCAATTTATACATATTTTCTACTTATCAAATCCCCCCAAACTTAAATTGTTGCTTGTCCTCAAGCAATTTAGAACTGAAGCTCACACACACAGAAAAAAAAAGAAGAAATTATGACCTCTAAAAAGAAAACCACAAATTATACATGGATCAACCAAAAGTTAACAAGAGTAAGTACGCAAGCAATCATAATTTCAAAAAAAAAAATGAGTATC
Organism: Plectranthus barbatus; assembly: GCA_026898455.1. Lineage (NCBI taxonomy): Eukaryota > Viridiplantae > Streptophyta > Magnoliopsida > Lamiales > Lamiaceae > Plectranthus > Plectranthus barbatus. The sequence continues at coordinate 241,188 of JAPKLW010000280.1, read as the reverse complement.
TCACTAATGCTCAACAGTCGAATTGAAATCAACCACAACAAAATCCAATGTTCTCACGTATAGGATATCACTCAATTCGCTCAAGTATTTAAAAGGGTAATGGAAGTAGCAAAATCACTCGCATCAACACAAAGTACATCATTACCATATGCTTGCTAATATATCAAATCTTCACCACTTAAATATATGAAATTAATGCAAAAATCAAAGGGTCTTTCATTGGTTGTAGTGTGGCTTTAGGTGAGGTAGGATAAAATATAGGAAACATGAGGCTCACAAGTCAATCAAATATACGAATTTCATGCTCAATACTCACAAACGGCAAACCACTCTCAATATATATTGTTCACAAATTATTCCATTTCTTTTCTTTCCGCCCAAATGTATACTCTTATAGCAAAAACCGTATATCCAACACTAATAGACATGAAATAGAAACCAACTTCAACAGAAAATTTCAATTTCTTCTCATTTTTTTAAGAACAGGTTCCCTTTATTTCAATTTTTTTTGTCTTTTGTCTTTTGTCTTTCGTATTTTTACTTTTTTTTTGGAAACCTAGTCTCATTTTTTTCTTCTCTTTCTTTTTCGTGCCCCACAATAACTAAAATTCTAAACTCAATTCCTTCGAGCATTTGCATTCATATACTTTATTGACCTTATGGGTTCAAAAAGATAGACAAAGAAATGGGTGGAGGCTAACATATAAAGCTCAGAATAAAAAGGCTAAGACTCAAATACGGCTATCTAGAGATATGCTTCATTTGGTAGGTTCAACAAAAAGGACAACATTGAAAAGGAATCGGTTAATCCAAAATGCCCTTATCATTTTAATGCATAAACTCAAAAATGTGGTTTTGAAATGTATAACAAAGCAAGTTCTAGAATGAAACATACAATGCTTGATATCCCACATGGAAGAAAATAATTAGAGCACAATATAAGAATTGCTCTTAGGCTCAAAAGCTCACATGAAATGGGTTGCATACATCAAATTTTGTGCAATCTTAATCAACTAGATCATCAAGATTAGAGAGATACTTAGAAAAATAAAATTAATCACACTTGCCACTTTTTTTTGTTAACTCCTAAATCAATCCACATAAATGCTTGTGACATTTGTACCCTTAAAAGAAAATAAAATAAAAAAAACATGCATTCTAAAAAAAACTGTAATATGTAGTAGTGAAAGACACACTAAATGCAATATTTTCTCCCTCCCCCCAAACTTCGATTTTACTAGAGAAAAAGAAATAATCTCAAAATTAGATGAAGGAGAAAAAACAAAAAAGTTTAGAAATCACCGGTCACCGAAGAGTAAAAACAATTGTTGAATCTGCAGCATAAGTAGATTTTCATGAATAATCCAATATCTTCTCATCGCCTTGCAATTCAACTCATACCTCATTCCGTCCGATATATCTTTCATTACCTACATATTCTCCAAATCAAAGAAAAATAAAATAAAATAAAAATTCAACAAGTAAAATAAAATATGGGTTGCCTCCCATCAAGCGCCTTTGTTTAGTGTCATTGGCTCGACAACACTTTTTGTTCAACTATTCGGAGGTGCCACGAGATCCCTCTCCTCAACATTGCTGTTAGGAAATCCTTCAAAATATGGCTTAAGTTGATGCCTATTCACCTTAAAAGTCTTACCTGTCTTCAAGCTCTTGATTTACACTGCACCATGAGAAAACACATTAATAATAACAAATGGTCCAATCCAACGAGAATGCAACTTACCTGGAAACAACTTAAGTCGAGAGTGATAAAGTAGAACTTTTTCACCAACAACAAAATTCTTCCTGGTAATCCTCATATCATGGAATGCCTTTGTTTTCTCTTTGTAAATCAGGGCATTCTCAAATGCCTCATTCCTAATCTCTTCAAGCTTTTGCAACTATAGCTTTCTGTGTGGCCACTAATTGCCTCCAGTAACCTCCACATTTATCCTCATAATTGCACCTTCAATTGTTTGAAAAACCATTATGCTCCAAAGTCGTTAATAGTGACTCATTCAATTGGTAAAATACACTCCAAAACCACTAAATTAGATAATAAAATCACAATGAAGTGTTTTTGACCAAAAGAAAAGAATAAGTAGAAAAATATAATATAAACAAGAATTAAGTGAAATAAAATCATGATTTTATCAATCCAATTTATACATATTTTATACTTATCAAGTAGTGATCATACCAGAATAGTTTTTAGTATAAGAAATGAGAATAAATCTCAGCCTTTCATTTTGTGATTTGAACGCTCATGATTTATTCATTAAGGTTATTTTTGTAATTTTAGGTTTTTTAAATATCTCCTTCCATATTTAATTAGATTTTTCATAATTTTGTTCGAGCGATGTGATTTCTTCAACCTTTTTCGCTCGATTTGCTTTATATGTCTTCTGTGCGATTATATTTTTTGTCTTTGTTTCTGGTTTTGGCATTCCTGTTCGGTCTTGACTTCGAAATTATGGTTGTTATTGAGTTTTATTTTTATTTTGGAGTTCGGTCGTTTGAAAAAGTCATGTTTGATCGATCATCTGAAGGTAAGTTCATAGCTTTGTATTTTTGATTTGCGATAGTGTTCATGCTTCTTTTGATGTTTTTTAATGTTAGCAGATGATTTGATCTTGTTTTGGAATTGTAGACTCTATTTCGTAATTGATTCGTGCATGAACATAGTTTTAAAAAAAAAATTGTTATTCAGACCGAAGTTCATTTTTACTATTATATTGTGCATCTTTAGTGTTAACTTTGTGCATTTTTGTATCTTACAGGTTCATTTATTCCAAAATGTGTTGATGAGATGATGCTTTTTAAGGGTTGAGTTTTAGAACTGTTGATGATGGTATTATTTTTATAGGGACTATGCTCGTGTTGCTGCTTTGAAGAAGAAGACGTTTGAAGGTTTTTATGGTCGATCGGTTCCTAAAAATATTGAACTGTTGCCTCTAGTTATTGTGAAAACCAAAGGCAGTGGAAGTTGAATTGATTCGAGGAATGAGAAAGCTATTAGAATTTTGGATAAACCAATGGGAATGTGTGCAAAATGTAAAAAGTTGACCTATCGTGATTCATGAAATTGTGTCAAAGTCAATAAGAATGTAACCAAAAATGCATGATAGCATTCTTATAGATGCATGTATGATGGTCAAAAATGAACTTACGACAGTTAATGCGGTGTAATTTTAATTTTTTTTAATTCGTAATATAAAAATGAAGTAAATTGGGCTAAAAATGAAGTAAATCGGCTTAAAATGCAGGTTGTTGTTTGTGTTGGAGTATTTTTACAATTTTAGCCTTTACTGCAGGATATTGGGGCAAAAATGCCGTCTTTTTTAATTTGCTGAGAATAAATCATGTTCGTCGATTTGATGAGATGGACGCGCGAGATCTATTCTTATTTCTCATAGTAACTCCTATTCTTACATGATCACTACCATATATATATATATATATATATATTAATTTGATTTACATATATGTGTATATATATATATATATTAATATGTATATTTTTATATTTTATTTTTATATTAAAACTTATAAATTATAAAAACTTTGTGATGTGATTTTTGGTGATGATTTTATTATCATAACAAAAAAATCAATCCCAAATGTAAAAAAAAGTCAAAAATGGGTATTTCTTGAATGTGTTTAATGTTTTGGATATTTTCATCATGTGTATAGTGGTTTTGAGTATTTAAAATATTTTTCACTATAATATAAGAATAACTAAAATCAATCGATATAATAATTTATTTGAACAAATATTTTATAGCTAAACCAATTCAAAAATCACTCACGTCTTCATTACTTTTTTAATAATAAATAGCAGTTCTCATTAGTTAAATTATAATTTGTCCCAATTTTATGGTGGTGATGAAACTCAATTAGTGTTATAAATCGGTCAATTGAAGTTGGAATTTGATTCAATTGTTCATGTCTACTTCAATTTAAAGCAATGCTATTCATGATAAAAAAAATAAATAAATAAATTCAGACGTAGACCAACTTTTATAATGAAGTAAGTAAGGTTTTTAATGAATATTAAGTAATTTGTATTTATAAAATTACGTAAATTTAATTGCACATATTAAATCCAACAAAAATACACAGTAATCATAAGCCCATCATAATTAAAAACTTGTGACAAACATACACATCCATTAGCTAAATAAAACACATAGCAATTCTTCAAAACAATTAATATTAAAATCACTAGCACAAAAAATATTACTCCCTCCGTCCTATTTTAATTGTACTACTTTCCTTTTTTCTATCCCAATTCATTAGTCCTATTTATAATGATAATTTTTTCAGGCTCAACAATTAAATGTTAATTTCACACAACTTAATCTACACACAGTACTTGGTTATTGCGCCCGGTCAACCCGAGACAATTAAAGCGAAATGGAGGGATATATGGGTAAATTGGGGAAAATACCCTAAACTATTGACGTTTTTGAAAAAATACCCCAATCTATTTTCATAAGTTAAAAATACCATAATCTTTACTTTTATTTATGAATTATACCCCCATCTATTAATATTTAGGGAAAATACCCCAATGTATTATTATTCGTTGAAAATACCTCAATCTTTAATTTCGTTTACGAATTATACCAAAACGAGAAATATTATTGACTCATACAAAGATGACAGTCAAAACAACTATCTTCGTCTGTATTAAATTTAATATATTAATATATTCTGAAAGTATTTAAACTTCATGTTCTACTCTTTTTCTTGTTTCCTTTGGTTGGTATATCGTCCAATCTAAAATGAAGGTGCATACATTTCGATACAAGATCACACGTCAAAATACTCATTGAGAGAATAAATAAGGAATTCAAGAAACCGAAGGAAACAAAAAAGAGCAGAACATGAAGTTTTAAATACTTTTCAGAAGATAAATGCTTTTGAATATATAGAAAATATTGATTGTTTAGTAAATTAATTTAACACAAACGATGATAATTGTTTTGACTGACATTTTTTTGTGAGCCAATAATATTCCTTGCTTTGGTATAATTCATAAACAAATTAAAGATTGGGTATTTTTCACTAATAATAATACATTGAAGTATTTTCCCAAAATATCAATAGATGTAGGTATAATTCATAAATGGAAGTAAAGATTGGGGTATCTTTAACTTATGGAAATAGATTGGGGTATTTTTCCGAAAACGTCAATAGTTTAGGGTATTTTCCCCTATTTACCCTATATATATATATATATATATATATATATATATATATATATAGAGTTGTGTTCATTTCTGAACTAAGTACTGTGAATGAACAATGAACTAAATATTAACCATAGATTTAAATAATCCAGCGGTTGATATGATGACATGTGTCAAATGAAATTTCTTTTTTAATATCATTAAAGGGTATTATAGGTAATGTATGTTTTTTATTATTATGGACGGTTATTTTTTTATGGTAACTGTATTTGGAAATTTGATTTAATTTATATCATATCTTATTTTCCATCTTATATTTCTCTACTTTCTTAACTACTTCAATTAATTATTTTTTCCATATTTCGTTCTCTGAATACGTTCCTTCATTCGATTTTTTTTTCTTCTATGCGCCATTGCTTTCATATAATTTAGGTTTTCGTACGAGAGCCGGATTGGGACCAGAGCTCGCTCTGCGAGTCGTCGGCGGAGTAGGGTTTGATGTGGAGGATGTAAAATGTGTCGCCTTTATCAGCCAAATGATCGATCGCCCACCGCAGCGCCGATTTGCTGCTCTTGGAGAAATCCATGGCCACGCCGATTATCTTATTTTTCGGCATTTTGATTTTTAATTCTCCCCGTCGCCGGTCTGAAACCGGACGGCTGCCATTCTCCCACTTATTCAGTCGCCGGCACCGGCATCGCTCAGGCAGAGGGAACGCCGTCGAGTGAGAATCTCAACCATCGAAGAAGTCGGACGTGAACTGTCAAAGATTTTTTTTTTTTTCTGTCATATGCGATTATCATTTTTATTTTATGTGAGTGTCATTATTTATGAATAAATGTATCATTCTTCGAATCCGGCTGACACTTGGTGGATCGCCTTCACGTCTAGATTTTAGTTTTTTTTCTGTCATATTCGATTGTCATTTTTATTTTATGTGAGTGTCATTATTTATGAATAAATGTATCATTCTTCGAATCCGGCTGACACTTGGTGGATCGCCTTCACGTCTAGATTTTATTATTTTTATGTCATATGCGATTGTCATTTTTATTTTATGTGAGTGTCATTATTTATGAATAAATGTATCATTCTTCGAATCCCTGTTTAACGAATAATTAAATTTGTTTATACATTTAATGATAATATATTAGTGGAAGTTGAGAGAATAACCTTATAATGACACACAAAGTCATAAACAATGACACACAAAGCAATAAACAATGATAACGATTAACTTTAGATTATGTAATAAATCGTGGTGCATTTTCTCTTTCCAATTTATTTGATAATAATGGAAAAAATCGTGGGGCATTTGATTTGGTATCTGAAATAGATCGTGTATCTATTTTTGTGGGAAACTGCTCCCTTAAAATTCGCTTAAAGATTTTATTAGATTTGATTTTATTGGTTTTGGACATTTTTAACCTTATGATGATATATGTTATGAAGAAAAATGATACACGACATGGAAGAATTATGGACGTTGATCTCATGAATGTGCGGTTAGATCTTGGTCTCTGTTCATTCACAGAACCTTGTTCTGCCTAGATCGCACCCCTATATATATATATATATATATATATATATATATATATATATATATTGCTCTTTGCTATTATAATATAAATATATTTAACTAATAAACAACCGATATAACAATTTATTTGCACAAATATTTAATCTAGCTAAGACAATTCAAAGATCACGTCTACATAAGAAGAACGTCTTGTATATTAAACTCTTCATTATTTTTTTTATAATAAATGGAAATTAAATTAAATATAATTTCTCCCAGTTTTATATTGAATGATAAGATTTAGTAATAAAATTCATTAGTTATAAACTTCAGAATTTAAAACAAAATAAACTGGAAGTTGTCATCATTGTTTTTAGAGTTGGTCTTGAGAGACGGTCTCACCATTTTTTTATTGTGAGACGGACCTTAATACATTATTTCAATAAGTTAAATACATCATTTCATTTTTAAAAATTACATTATTTGCATCAAAGAAATACGTCATTTGTAATAAAGAAATACATCATTTCATTAAATTCGTCTCACAATAAAAATGATGAGACTGTCTCATCTGAGAATTTGCCTTGTTTTTATATAAATAAAGATATGAAAATTACAATAAATTAAATGCAAAGGGAATCCATCCTTTTTCTTGATGAGCTAGATGAATGCGGCCACTTCATTCATGGATCAGAATGTCTGATATCAACCCTCTCATGTGAATAAAACTGAAACCAAACATTTTTGTAAGAAATTCTATTATTTCTATGCATCATCAACTAATACTAGAAATTCTATTAGTTTATAGTAGTAAGTTGTACATGAAGAAAATATAAAACAATTTTGCATAATATTCCCCATGAAAAATTTCTCGATTGTAAATGCTTACCCTTTCAGTTTTCATGGTCTTGTTACGCCAACGAAACTCGATATATAGTCCATTTCCCCTCCAACCGCTGCTCCATGGAGAGGTTGCTTCTGTTATTTAACATTCTGATAAATTTCTTCCATAACAGGAGAAATTTCCCTCAGCCAATATTTATTTCCTTTGCTTAAATTGTTTTCTTCCCATTCTTCTCATACGGTAATAAAACATTGATGGTTCTATTCACAGTACCAACCTATATGGGAAAAAAAAAATACAGTCGTCTTATATATATTTCATTAATTGATAATTAGCTCAAAAAAGACTGAAGTGTACTATAAATTTTTAATTTTGGATATGATTTTATGACTAACCTCAGTCATTGCTGTTTTCCCGAGTTTCTGTGCAGTGAAAGAGCTTAAAGGAAATTCAGTCTTCTTTCAAGAACATGGGATGCTTGAAGATTTCGTTTTCTCCTCACACTTGATTGGCTGGCGGGTACCTGCAAAAGATGGAAAATTCAAATCTGACTTGCACTTTTTGAAAATAGATTAATGAACAAAAACAGAAAAAAGAAAAATGGATCTGAATGTCCAATCAAACCTCTCATGTGAATAAAACTAAAACCAAACATTGTTGTGAGAAATTCTAATATTTTTAAACATCACCAAATAATACTAAAATTAAAAGAGTCCTTAGAAATTCTAATATTTTATAGTAGTAACATATATATGAAGAAAAAGAAAACATTTTTGCATTATATCACTTTAGAAAAACTTATGGATTGTAGATGCTTACCCTTTCAGTTTTCATGGTCTCATTACACCGCCAAAGCTCGATATTCCATTTTCCTCCCAATTGTTGCACCATGGAGAAGTTGCTTATGTTATCAACGTTCTCATAAATTTCTTCCACAACAGGAGAAATTACCCTCTGCCCAATATTTATTTCCTTTGCTTCAATTTTTCTCTTCCCATTCTTCTCATACGGTAATAAAACATAGAAGGTTGTATTCACAGTACCAACCTATATGAAAGAAAACAGTCATCTTATATATATAACATTAATTACTAATTAGCTACAAAAAACTGAATAGTTCTTTAAATCTTTTACTTTTTGGCCTGATTTTATGACTAACCTCAGTCATTGCTGAGATGTTTTCCTGAGTTTCTATGCAGTGAAAGAGTTTAAAGGAAAACAGTCTTCTTTCAAGAACATGGGATGCTTGAAGATTTCGCTTTCTCCTCACATCTGCTTGGTTATTGGCGGGTTCCTGCAAAAAATATATAATTTCAATCTGACTTGCACTTTCTGAAAATCGATTAATGAACAAAACCAGAAAAAATGGATGCGCCGTGAAAATGAAATCAATGGTTATATACATATATGATATATATAAAATGTATAATTATAAAAAGACATGCAGATCGTGTATAAAAGCTGGGAATGGCGGAAAGGAAATCCAACATGAGGTTGCGGCTCCGTGAAAGGCCTGTCCTCTTGTGACACCGTTGGAGCAGAAGGGCCGGCCTCCGGCGGCGGCGGAGGCAAGGGAACTGATCTTAACGGCATGGGGTTCAGGACGCCGCGCGTTTATCATGAAACATTCGAAGTCAGAGTCCCACTTCCAAACTTCTTCTTCTTGTGGCTGCACAAACACTACTTCTTGTGGCTACATAAAAATACACAAAAATCAGAACTAATCCAACAAGAGATTAGATAAATATAAGTTCAGTAAGTGTGTATAAAATGTAAAACACAAATGAGAGAGGGCTAGAGATCTGTACCTCTGGTATTTAAATTTTTTCTCTTTGTCTGAGAAAGTGGAGCTGGAATGAAGGGCGAGAGAGAGAGATAGATGAGAGAAAGTAAAGCTGGAATGAAGAAGAGAGAGAGAGGGAAATGAAATGAGAGAGCAAGAGCGAGAGATGAGCGATGAGGGAAAGAGAGTGAAAATGGTGGTATATATAGAGAGGAGAAGGAGCGTTGCAATTGTGAGTGTCTGTTTGTGAGGCAAAAATAATTTTGTTTTTGTTAAATATTTGTTTATACATATATATATATAAAGTGATGATCATATGATAAATATCATTAGTATGAGAAATGAAAAATGTTGCATTTTAACCTCAAAATACTGCATTTTTAACATTAAATTATCTTCAATATTCTTATCTTTGATTTCCTTCTTTGTATTTTTAGATTATCATTTTTGCGAAAAAATTGTTCTATCTTAAATTTTGTTCATATCGAAATTCCTAAAAGGTAGGGATTGTGGAACATTAAATTAGGGATTTTCCTATTTTGTAGATATGATGGTGGGGAAATGACTAAAATATCCCTTTAAAGCATCTTTTATAGGTAGATAATCCAACTTTTTGATTTTGGTTTAATATTAAATCATAATCGCCCAGCACCTAAAATAGGTGGTTCAAATTCATTCTCTTCTCCCAACTAAAGGGTCACTTGTGACTTTAACGCGCCCTTATATATATATATATATATGTATGTATAGAGTTGTAATCATATATTAACCACTCCCCAGATGTTACCTACAGACCTCATTTGGTGGTGCATTATCTAGACAATCTAACTACATTATCTAGGCAATATATGGTACATTACGAAAGATAATGTACAAATTATAATAGATAATGTAATGCAAATAAGGTACTACATTATCTTCGTAATGTACCATATATTGCCTAGATGGGATTGGATCCGGTGATAAAAAATCCTCCCGTGATAAAATGATAAAGCCGCTTGATTACCTTTACAATGTTGCTTGATTATGTTTTAGTTGTTGCTTGATTGCAATGTTGCTTGATTGTATTTCATTTGTTGCTTGATCATTTATTGCTTGATAGCATTTCAATTGTTGCTTGATTAGTTATTAGCCATTGATTTAATTAGATCTAATGGATTAGATTCATTCTTATTTTTAATATACTTATTTATTATCATATGATCCCTCCTCTTGCCTAGATAATGTAGTTAGCTTGTCTAGATAATGCACCGCTAAATGAGGTCTGTAGGTAACATCTAGGGAGTGGTTAACATATAAATGCGTCCCTATATATATATATATTTGATCATATGTTACCCACCTTCCAAATGTTAAATGAGACCAAATCTCAACCATTTATTTTTTTGATCTTGTGGTCCTCATATTTTATCAAATTATGAGTTTTAAATTTATACATCCTCAAATTTCATTCATTAAGGGTCATAAGGTCTTTTTATAATTATTATAATTAATGAAAATCTATCATATCTTATATTCATCCAATTAAAATAGATTATGAATATTTTCCATAACCTTTTTCTTCGTTATATGGCAACCGCTTGTCAGCGACGTCGATTGGGTTGTAGGAGATGTTCCGAGAAACGACGACATTAGCGGGAGGGACGACGGCAGGGTCGAGTGGCTGTCCATGGCTTACCTGCCATATTTCGTTGATGAGCAGAAGAAGGATTAAAGTTGCCGTTTATAAATTCATTTGAACCATCATAGTTCCATTTTAATATCTCCGTGATAATTTCTTGATGTTTTGCTAACAAACGTTAAACAAAAAAATATAATCTTAATTTTTTTTGTGTGTGTGTTTTTTCGAAGGCAAGAAATATCGGGTTATCTATGGATATTTGACACCGCATCATTTATTTTGAGTTACAGTTATTAACCATGTAGTTGTTACATTATTTATATGATAGTTGATGCATTATTTATTCTTTATCTTCTACATTATTTTGTGTAGCGTGTTTTATTTTATTTTATAAATATGACCCGAGATTTTTCTATAATATTGAAACTGTAAACAAATAATGAACCATATTTGTCATAGATTGTAACATTCAAAACATACTTAATATTCCAATTTGTCTATTATTCCGTACACACATGTACTTGTATCAAGAATTAGATGAGGTGAGAGGATACATGCAAAACATTCGATAATGTACCATTCAATTGACATATAATGTACGAATAAGTTCACAAATAATGTACCATTAAAAACAAAATAATGATATTGTACTTATATATATATATATATTAACACATTATCCTTTGTATTATGTTACATTATATAGTTGTAGCTATTACATTATTTAGTGTTACTACAAATATATTATTCCGAACATATGTGATAGGGATTTCGTTTAAAACATAATCAAATTAAATTTAATTTGATATATAATACTTGAAAAAGTAACCATATAATCAAGTGAGTTATGATAATTTGAAGTTTTATAAAAGTTTTAGAGGAGAGAGATATGCAATTTTGGGGGATTTGCTCCATGTTTCACGTAATTACAAAATTGTGGATGTTAAAATTACTATTATAACCAAATAATGTAGTATATTTCATTAGATAATGCACTGAAATTGTAAATTTTCAAATTAAATCAAGATCGTCCAAGTTCAAATCTTATTATTAAATTTTGGAATCATATAACGTGTGGGGAATGGGTAACCATATAATACATTCCTATATATATAGGAGATATATATATATATATATATATATATATATATATATATATATATATATATATATAAGAGTGATCATATGAGAACTCCCCTTACCATGTGAAAATAAAAACTAATCTCCGTCATCCAATTGGTGATCCAACGCTCAAGACTATATTAATTTTGTCTGCATTATAGTGTAGTGAAACATTCATTAAAGGGTAATTTTGTAATATTTTTTCTATCTCCTCTAAAAACATCCTAAATCTTTAAATGATCATATCTCCTTGATTTAGATTATTTTTTAATGTATCATATATCAAATTAAAAGTAATTTAATTATCTTTCAAACGAAATCTCTATTGCATATGTTTCGATTTAAAAATCATCGTAAAAATGAAAATTAGATATTATATGCATAATTCTCGTAAAAGTACACGAATTCTTATATAATGAATGGAGTTGCACAATATAATGCGTGAAGTTATATTATATAATGCAGAATATGATAAATAAAATACAATAACTTTTTTCCTGCAAGATAAAAGAAATTAAAATTCATTATCTTTGCATACTGTAAATAATATCATACTTGTTATAAAAGTTGATCATATATTACTTGTTTTTAATTATGTATTTTTTTGTTATATTATATAAATGTATATTACTATATTATATAATGCATGTTTGTTAGGTATATAATGAATGTTTGCTAGGTATATAATGCATGTCGAGATCAATATAATGCATGAAATTATATAACGAATACGATAACACAATATAATGCAAAATATGATAGATACAATGCAACATATTTTGTCAGCGAAATCATCATTCATCATTATATTTGTATTTGTTATGTATTATATAGTAATAACATATGCATTATAAAGAAAGTAATATAATTTTCTCTAAAATAAAAGTAATATCATGTATAATATGCATAATTCTCGTAACAGTACACGAATTCGTATATAATGAATGCAGTTGCACAATATAATGCATGAAGTTATAGTATATAATGCAGAATATGATAGATAAAATGCAACTTGTTTATTTAAACGAAATCATCATTCATCATTATATTTGCACTTATTATTATATAGTAATAACATATGCATTATAATGAAGGTAATAATTTTTTTCTCTAAAATAAAAGTAATATTATATATAATAGAGGAAGTAATGTCGTACAATTATAGTAATATTGTTCTAAAATAAGAGTAATACCATATTATAATGTAGGAAGATGTTTGTTAGATATATAATGAATATAAGAGATATAATGCATGTTTCCTAGGTATATAATGCATATTTCTTATGCATATAATGAATGATTGTTAGATATATAATGCATGTAGAGAAAGAATATGCAAACAGAACCTTAAATAAGTACAAAATGACAAAAATACCCTATAATGTAGGTTTTTTGAGATAAAATGACCAAAAATTTTAGTAAAATCCTGAGCGTTCGTTCATCAAAATTAATGGCGAGGATTGATTCTTATTTCTTATGGTAAGAGTAGTTCTCACTGGATCGCATCCCTATATATATACATATATATATATATATATATGTATATGTGTGTGTGTGTCAATTTTCATTTCTAACGCGGCAAGATTTTTTTTAATTACTGTCAAATTTATTAGCATGTTGACTACTTAGGGATTTTATTTGATTATATGCAAAATAGTGAATTGAATAAAAATGTCTCCCATTAAAAATGATTTTGTGAACTACATATTATATGTCCATTTATTTTAATTAGCAATGCAAGGGTTTCTATTTTAATTTGTCGAATAATTAAATAAGTAAATAAATATACACACATAAATATTTTGAGTAAAAAAACTAAATTGTGCCCACATTCGAGTACTATTTAGTTTTTATACAATTAACCAATCCTTGCAGACCTCGGCTTTTCCAAATTCTAGTTTAGGGAAATAATGAAATATATTATATATTTTTAAAGGAACTAGTATTTTTAAATTTTTTGCGTTAAAAATATTTAATTTCCATCAATAGCGGTGTTATTTTATCATTTACGTTAAAATTCTTGATATTTTCTCGTTAATTCGCGCTCCATTCGCCTTAATTGATATTGGTTTGGGATCATCACATTTATTTCTCATTGTTTTGCGTCTTCATCATATTTGTTTATCACATTTAATACTCGTTTCTACGATATCTGTTGTTTTTCTTGAAACCGATACTAAGGGCCTCGGTTCATCTATTTTCATACCTCAACATTAATCATGAACATATTCCAACATTGGCCGTTCTTACAGTCAATTGTATTGTCTTTTATCTCTCATCATTATTGTCTTCTAATCTCTTACAGTCAATTGTATTGTCTTTTATCTCTCATCATTATTGTCATTATTATTGTTTTAATAGGAAATGAGGATTCTACATTAATGTTTATCATCCCCAACCACCACCCAACGAACAATATTGCCTTGGTCCCATTATATTAGTTTCGATTTGTTAGATTGTTCTATCATATTAATTCTATTTTTAAAAATTATAAATTAATCGACACTCACAAATAAATTACTCCCTGTGTCCCTGCCAATTTGTCCCATATTGCCCGAGCACAATAACCAATATTTGTGTTGGTCTCCGATCAGAGTATTTATATATGCAGCGGAAGTATTAATAATGTCTTGCACTTATCTTGCTAAAGTTATGACTTAGCAAGTGTTTATCAAGTGTGTTTAATCTCAAATATTCGTTAGATGGATTGCAGATTATCCGTCAACACTTGATGTGTTGAGTTTCAAATATGCACATACACAATGTAACGAATAAAACTGTAAAGGACACAAGGATTTATAGTGGTTCGAACAAATATTCTACATCAACTCTTCAGTCCTCTGACTAAAAATTCACTATCGACTGATTAGAAGGCCAGATTTGATCTCTAACATTGAGTAGCTCCTCTGTTTGGTCAGCGCGCACCTTGAAATACTCGGTTTTCAATCTTTCACCTTTGTTACTCCTTAAAGTGAGGACAAACCTCCCTTATCCTTAGACGTCTACTGTTGGGAGTTTTATGGTTCTTCCCAGAACATTTCCTTGTGTTTGGCAATAGCCCGTAATAATCACGCTTGCATAGTAAGGTGACTGCTAGATTCTTTCTAGAATAGAAAGGATCACAAGATTAACCTTAGAAGTTATACTTCAGAGGTCTCGAGCTTCAAGTATGAAAGCTTGTGAAAAGCTTCAATCAAGTACAAGCTCGGGTGAGTTCGCTTGAGTTTGAGAGTTTCTGGACCTTCTCTTATTTTCTATGTTAATTGAATTTCGCGAACCTCTAAATCTTTTTTAGACGACACCTATTTATAGGTGAAGATTCAAACGACTGTTTGAATCTTATCCGTTAGACTCAGAGGGATTGCTCGTCAATCTCTGTTCTTCCTTTTTTTGCAATGCACAGTGACTCTTCAAGTCTCCTTCGTCTCTAATAGGCGTAGATCCTATTCGTAGCCATCTTTGACAGAACGGATCTTTTAGTTCGAATTTGAAACCGCCTTTGTGTCTAGTTGTGTGCTATAGTGTACCAATATAACTTTGCACAAGTGTACGCAATCGATAAGTAATACAGTTCTAGAGACCAGATATTGAACCCTAGAGGGTGTAAGTTAAACCGTGCACATAGATTTACATGCAACTAAAATGGGTGTGTCACTAATTCCTATTCAAAGCACAAGTAAGCATAAACAATGACTCCAAATAAAGATAATATTAACAATATTTCTTTCTGCCACAAAACAATCATGTAAATCCTTAGGAGGTTAAGACAATTATGAGAGATACACTCGGGTCATGGAGGATTTCACAATCACTATTCTATATACTGGAGCTTTTGTCTCGCTTTTCTCTGAATCTTAGAACCTTTAAGAATTTGCCTAGCAAGCTTCCGCTCTACTATATAGTGGAATCTTCGTGATGCACATTGCATTGTTATTTTCGCAGTATATGGGAACCCAACCGGTGTTGACTTCATAGTCTTGAAGTTGTTGTTTGATCCACAACACTTGTGTACAGCAGCTCGCAGTAGCTACATATTCAAATTCTATTGTGGATGTTGCGACAGAGTATTACTTCTTGTTAAACCAGCTTATCAGCTTGTGACCAAGGAATTGGCATGTCCCACTTGTATTTTTTCGACCAATTCGACATCCTCCTAAGTTAGAGTTTGAATATCCAACGAGTGTAAGATCATCTGTTCTAGGGTACCATATTCCTAAGGATTTTGTTCCTTTCAGATATCTGACAATCCTTCTTGCGTACTCCATGTGCGATTTCTTTGGATTTGCTTGATATCTAGCACATACGCCTACAACATACAAAATGTCTGGCCTGATGGCCGTTAGATATAATAGAGAACCAATAGTACCTCTATATGTTGTTGGATCCACGAATTCGCCTTCTTCGTCCATTGATATTTGGAATGATGTACTTATGGGAATCCGCAGTGTCTTTTTCTTCTCTGGACAGAATTTGCTGATGAGATCTTTTGTATACTTCTTCTTGTGGACGAAGATCCCATCACTGGATTGTTGAACTTACAGACCTAAGAAATATGACATATATCCCATCATACTCTTCTCAAAGTTAGTCTCCATAAGTCGAGCAAATTTTTCACATATGGGATCCTCAACAATGTTTTTATTTTGCTGATTGATTTCTCCTTCTTGAGTTCCCCCATGAAATGTGAGTTCCTTGAGAGAATTTAGGGTGGCCTCAGCATTACCAGTTGCATCACCGGATAGCTTGACTATTTGCTGATCAATCAAGATCTCCAGTGTAGATGATTATTCATTCATTAACCTAATCGGATCGATCGATTCAGTTTCAGAAATATTTGAGCCCGAAAGTCCATTGACATTATCTTTTCATGAATCACATCTTTTTGTCTTCTCATGGTCTTGTGCACTAAAGTAGCTTCATCATAAATAACATTGCATGTTATTTCCACAAGCCTGGTCATCTTGTTTAGTACTCTATACCCCTTGTGAGAAGGATGTCCATATCCTAGGAACACTCTTTCGTCAGCTTTTGGAGAGAAGGTACTTACCATTATAATGGATATAATATGGTGAACCAAAAGAACAAATATGAGCTAGGAAATGCTTAAGACCATGATATATTTCGTACGGAGTTTTGTTGAAGCGAAGATTCAGTCCATCTTTGTCTTAGATCTTTATAGGAAAGAATTGTTCGCACGACCACCTTGAGAGTCTTGTTCCTCAATTTAGCCAGACCGTTCTGCTAAGGTGTTCTTGCGGTAGACCTTTCAAGTCCTATCCCTACATCGGCGCAGAAATCCATTAATACTCCGTTACAGAATTTTGTACTATTGTCGGATCTTATATTTTCACCGTGAGCTCTTTGTAATTTTGCACTCAAAGTATAAGCTCCGACAGGACTATCTTTACCTCATCCTTGCTCTTGAGTAACCTCACCTATGCGTACCTAGAATAGTCATCAATAATGACTAAAGTATACGACGATTTATTTCTCCTATCTGCCCAACAAACTTACATGTATGTAACAACGGTATCCTCTAGTCTCATCGATAGGGACGATCATACGGCGTGTATTAGATCGCGGAAGACAGTATGATCACTTGACTTAGTGAGACATAAACCTGATCATAGCCGAGACAGCGTATGAGGATATGTTTGTCCGGATGGTTGCGGCATTGTCGGAATAAGTAGTCTGTCTTGGTTACTTGACATGCTGGTACGCAAGGGTGGCGTATAGATAGACCGTAGTGAGATGTATTTGACTGTCTGACATCAGCGAATACAAGATCTCGTTATTGATTGAGTCCAAACCCTAACGATGGTTCAGAGGTTTGCACGGATTGACTATTGCTTTGACTTGCCATGGTTGAGAGCCTAAGTAACTTGCTCGTATATCTGCATCTTGGGTAATAGCAGTTCGTGTAGTACGGCCTGAGACTGAGTTTAGGTAACCATATCCGAGTAATAGGATGGGGACATTCCCTGAGGAGCTCAATGACATTCATCGTGCCAAAGTCCTGCAGGCTGATTAAGTTCAGGCACGAGTGATAAGGATTAAGTGGTACTACTAAGGAATAATAAGATATTAATTAATTGCAGATAAAGCTTGTCAGAAGCTCCGATTATTAATGAATGTCCGGTAACCTTAAATATGGGGATTCTAAATTAATGCAGCCCGTTCTCATAACGTGGTAATAAAGGGGTAGGTAAGTGTTAATTTTGTGGTTAAAAAGAATTAATATTAATTAATTAATTGTGTCTTGGGTTGTGGACATGGGAATTAATTAATTTATAGGCCCACTTTATTATTTGCATTAGGTCCCAAGACTGGCCCAAGTAATATATGCTGAATTGAGCCCAGTAGCCCATTAGGGATAAAACCCTGGGTCTATAAATATACCTCTTACTCTTTGAAACCCTAGCCACTTTGTGATTATTCAAAATCAGTCAAAACCCTAGATCAGAGAGAGAGACGGCGGCGCATGCAGTAGAGGGAGGAGAAGGATTTTCGACTCTGGCCTACTGATACAGATCTGTGGAATCCTAAACCATTAGCAGATCTGAACAGCATTGGGATACAGCCCTGAAGATCTGATCTGGAATTTAATCGAATCGCGTGGTTGAATTTGAAAGTTGGATATTCAAATGGGAAAGATCGGATCAGAGTCAGCGCGCGCAGGCTGCTAGCGACGGGCGGCAGTGGCTGTCGTTTGCGGCTATTGTCTCTGCGGTGGAGGTTTTTTTTTTTGGTGGCTGGTGCAATCCTGTGTAAACCCTAGGTTTGTATTAGGGTTAGGACCAATCATCAGATTACAAAACCCTAAAGCCCAAAAGATATGGTTGAAGATTCGGAGGCCCTGGAAGATTCGAAAAGATTTGAATTTATTCAATTAAATTCAAATTCAAATTGTAATAGACATGATTTTGATTTTCCTGTTTTATGGGGTTACGAGGAATTTTTGTTTTGCTTAATTGTCCTCGTATGCTATGTGATTTATTATATTCGCAATGAAGCATGTGTAGATAATAGGAAAAGCATGATTTACTGCTTTTATTATATACAGTTTTTCCAAGCATGCTTATGTGATTAATTTCTTGTTGGATTATATTATGAGAATTTTTGGGCTTGTTTAATTAATGCAAAAATTTGGAAAATATAATAACAAAGAAATTATATGTGCGGGTATAAGAAACCATTTAAAAGAAAAACACTAAGCATATTTTTTAATTAAAATCAATAGACCTCCACAAAGCGGGTCCTAGGTTGTAAGTGTATCTCTCGCTCTAGTAAACGCCTACGTGTGTAGCTTGCTAGTTCTTGGAGGTACATGAGTACGGTTGTTGGGATTTCTAGATAAACAATTTAAATCATGTGAATAGTGGGAGGGTTTTGCGTAAACTTCTACGAGTGTAGCTTGCGTAGATCTCTTTCATAAGTATTCTAGGATTGATTTAAATTATAGATAACAAAAGCTTTAAGAGCTGTGCGGTATGGTTACGTGCCATGCTAAACTGTCTCTTTTGGCCAGAGTTAAATTTCTGGTTAATCGCTTAGAAGCATCTTAGAATATAATGCAAGAATTGCATCCATGTTCTTGAGAGATGGCTTGGTCTGAGGTTTTCACTAATTATTAATTTCTAGTGTCGAAAGGTTTCTGACATGGTAGTGAAATTAAATAAATTGGGGCTTAAAACCCGCAATTCTAGTTGAGGGTTACATCGTAAACGTCTATTAGTGTAGCATGCGGTGGGAACTCATGGGCAATTAGTGGAAAACATTTGTATTTGATTTATTAAAAGGTTTTCAATGCATTTGTTTTCGAAGTTCTACATGTATGTTCTTATTTAAGATTCTTTATTGTTTCAGATATGTCTATGTCTACTGTCGATCATTTACTTGCTCTCAATCCTCTAACTGGTCCAAACTTCCCTGAATGGAGATACTACATTGAGTATATTATCCTGACTAAGCAACACATGTTTGTTCTTAATATGATGCCACTTGCCCCACGTTACCATAAAGTCTCTATACGTGAGTAGGAGTTCTATGACAAATGGGTAGCAACTGAAGATTTTACGTACAAGTTAATCTCGGATAACCTATCTAGAGAACTGAAGCTCAAGTACATGGGCTATTGTAGCTCTGTTACGATCTAGATGGACTTAGTGGCCACGTATGGCGAAGTTGAACGAACTATCAACTGTGATCTCGTGAAAGACCTTGTTTGTAAGAGAATGGTTGATGGCAGTTCGGTGACATTGCATGTGATGATGATGGATAACACCACAAATCGGTTCACACGTAGAGGTGGATGTATCAGTGATCGGGGCTAAGATCGATATAATCCTGAACTCTTTACCGCTTTCATTCTATGACTTTTAGAAGGATGTAGCTAAGAGAAGCGAGTACTCTTTCAAAGAGTTGCTTATTGATCTCATAGCAGGACAGTCTTTCATACCTTCATGGGATTCCGAGTTATCAGATCTTGAGCGCAACTTGAGCACATTGAAAGATGTGGTTCATACTGTGTGAAAGAATATGATTGATCACATAACATGTGAGAGGAGGTCAAATGAGATGAAGAGGGTTGGTGTCACTTCAAGTAAGAATGCATGCAGAAGCAAGGGACAAGGTACGTCATTTGCATTTGTAACGGAAACATGTTTAGCATCGGTTTCTACTCATTCGTGGGTAGTGGATACTGGAGCTACTGATCATGTTTGTTACATTTTGCAGGGGTTCACACCGAGGAGGGTGCTGAAGAATGATGAGGTTACCATCTCAATGGGGAATGCAGCACAAGTGAGTGCAGCTGCCATTGGAGATTTCACCTTGTACTTTGATGATTCTGTTTTAACTTTGAGAGATGTTTTATATGTGCCGGATTTTCGGCGGAGCCTTATTTCAGTTTCCAAACTTTATGTTGATGGATATTCAGTTATTTTTTATAGCGGTGTTTCTATCATTGGTAATAACGGTGTTATCTGTCGTGGGATGCTCAATAATTCTCTATGTTATTAATTGTAATCACAAGACTTCAGCAAGTATTGCATGTAATTCATCCGTAATTGATAATCCTAGAAAGAGAAAACTTACTTCTTCTGATGAGGATCTTACATATCTCTGGCACTTGAGACTAGGTCACATCAGCTTGAATCAGATTCAGCGACTTGCAGATGACGGTACATTGGATTTATTCCGGGCTTTACCCTATCAAGTCTGTGAATCCTGCATCGAGGGCAAGATGTCAACTAGACCTTTTAAGGCTAGTCATTCTCGAGTAGAGGAGGTGTTGGAATTGACCCATTCTGACTTATGTAGACCGATGTCCACGCTGGCTCGTGGAGGGTACGAGTACTTCATCACTTTCATTAACGATTACTCAAGGTACGGATAAGTTAACCTGCTTTGCTACAAGTCTGAATGCTTTGAGAAATTCAAAGAAATCAAGGCTGAGGTAGAAAAGAAGGCTGGGAAAACTATCAAGTCACTGCGATCTAACCGCGGTGGCGAATACCTCTGTAACGAGTTCCTGCAGTATTTATCAAATAATGAGATTACATCGCAGTGGACTGCACTGGGTACTCCCCAGCAAAACGGTTTAGCTAAAAGAAGAAATATGACTCTTCTAGAGATGGTAAGATCAATGATGAGTTATGCAAACTTACCAATTTTGTTTTGGGGCTACACATTGGAAACAACAACTTACGTGTTAAATGTGGTGCCTTCTAAATCAATTCCAAAGACGCCTTCTGAGCTCTTCCTTGGTTGCAAACCGAATTTGTGCGAGTTTTGAGTATGGGGTTGTCCGGTGCACGTACTGTCGAAGGAACCTGATAAGTTAGAAAGCAGGTCAAAGGTAATGTTGTTTATAGGGTATCCCAGGCAAACGAAAGGTGGTTACTTTTACTTTTCTTAAGAGTCAGAGAGTCATTGTTATCACCAATGCTAGATTCTTCGAGGACGAGTATGTGAGTAATCACAAGTCAAGGAGTGATATAGTTCTTCAAGAAATTGAAAACGAGAATGCGATTCCAAGGGAAGGGCAACATGCGAATGTGGGTGCACCTGTGAGAGGTACAGCACCACCGGTGCGTTCTTCAGTGCAAGGTGCAGAACCACAAGTTACTGTACGAATTGCTGACACGGCACCGATGCCTCATAATAGTGGCAGAGCTATTTTCCAGCCAGAAAGGTACATGTTCGTGGGTGAGTCTTTGGACTTGAGCCCGAAAGACGAACATGAGGACTCTGACCCACTGACTTACGAAGAGGCAGTGCAAGACAAGGATTTTGAAAAATGGCGTGTCACCATGGATTCCAAAATTGAATCCATAACTGCTATGGATGTATACCAGAAAACTGATTTGCCGGATGGCTTTAGGGCCATGGGGTGCAAATGGGTATACAAGAGGAAGAAAGGGGCGGATGGAGAAATCACGGCTTTTAAGGCAAGGCTGGTGGCAAAGGGTTATTGTCAGAAAGAGGGCATTGACTATGACGAAATCTTTTCACCCATAGCCATGCTCAAATCCATCGGGATACTCCTTGCCATAGCTGAGCATATGGACCTCAAAATTTGGAAAATGGATGTGAAAACCACTTTTCTAAAAGGTTACCTTGAAGAAGGTAGGGACATCTATATGCAGCAACTTGAGGGCTACGTGTGCAAAGGCAAAGAACATCTTGTCTGGATGCTTAAGAAGTCGTTGTACGGACATAAGCAAGATTCGAGGTCGTGGAACTTATGTTTCAACGACGTGATTAAATCCTATGGATTTTCACAGTTGGAAAACAAAGTTGTGTTTACGGACTTTGTGTCAGTGGTAGCGTGGTTTTCCTTGCACTATACGTTGATGACATACTCCTATTTGGAAACAACGAGTGAGTGATGTCGGAAATTAAGGGTTGGTTATCCGAACAGTTCCAAATGAAGGATTTGGGAGAAGCTGGCTACATTCTAGGAATTAAGGTCTTCGAGATCGTAAGAGAAGAATGTTGAGCTTATCCCGGGCATCCTATGTGGATACTGTGATAGCCCGGTTCAGTATGCAACTCGCCAAGAAAGGTTTGCTACCTTTCACACATGGCGTTCGTCTTTCTAGTGGGCAGTGTCCTTAGACACAACAGGAGAAAGATGAGATGAGTCTTGTCCCGTACGCTTCAGCGGTGGGTAGCCTCATGTATGCAATGCAGTGTACCAAGCCAGATATCTGTTACGCCGTTGGCATGGCAGCAAGATATCAGTCTAACCCTGGACAGGCGCATTGGACTGCGGTAAAGCACATCCTCAAGTATTTGAAGAGAACGAGGAATTACTAACTAGTTTATCAAAGCGAGGATTTGT
This sequence comes from Plectranthus barbatus, assembly GCA_026898455.1. NCBI lineage: Eukaryota > Viridiplantae > Streptophyta > Magnoliopsida > Lamiales > Lamiaceae > Plectranthus > Plectranthus barbatus. The sequence goes on along the minus strand of JAPKLW010000280.1, from coordinate 217,756 downwards.
GCCCTGTGGGTTAAACAGACTCGGATTTCCAAGGGGACCAGGATGAGAAGAAATCAACCTCGGGATATGTGTTTACCTTGGGAGGTGGAGCTGTATCTTGGAGGAGCCCAAAGAAGAAAGGCATTGCTGACTCCACCATGGAGGCGGGATATGTCGCCACCACCGAAGCCTCGAAAGAGGGGGTATGACTCAAGAACTACCTTTTAGATTCTGGCCTGATTGCGAGTTTGCTGAAGAGCATCACAGTTTATTGTGATAACTCTGGTGCAGTGGCGAACTCAAAGGAACCGCGGTCTCAAAGGGCAAGCAAACACATAGAGAGGAAGTACCATATCATACGAGAAATCGTATCGACGGGCGATGTGCTGGTAAAGAAGATTGACACTAAGGAAAACCTTGCTGATACATTTACAAAGAGCTTGCCGCAGAGAGTTTACGAAGGACATATTCGTGAGCTGGGTTTGAGGTGGATGCCGACCACTAACAGTGGTTAACGAGATAGTAGGCTAGATAGACGCACTGTATACTCTGTAATAGCTTAGTTATGCTTTGAGTATAAGTGGGAGATTGATGGGTTTTGTATACTGAATCTATTATAATGAGTATACGACGGTTTATTTCTCCTATATATCAAATAAACTTACATGTATGTAACAATGGTATCCTCTTGTCTCACCAATAGGGACGATCATACGGTGTGTAGTAGATCGCGGAAGACAGTATGATCACTTGACCTAGTGAGACATAAACCTGATCACAGTTGAGACAGCGTATGAGGATACGTCTGTCCAAATGGCTGCGGCATTGTCGGAATAAGTAGTCTATCTTGGTTACTTGACATGGTGGTACGCAAGGGTGGCGTATTGATGGACCGCAGTGAGATCTAATCGACTGTCTGACATCAGCCAATACAAGATCTCGTTATTGATTGAGTCCAAACCGTAACGCAGGTTCAGGGGTTTGCAAGGATTGATTGTTGCTTTGACTTGCCAAGGTGGAGAGCCTAAGTAACGTACTCGTATATCTGCATCTTGGTTAACGGTAGTTCGTGTAATACTACCTGAGACTGGGTTTAGGTAACCATATCCGAGTAATAGGATGGGGACATTCCCTTAGGAGCTCAATGACATTCATCATGCCAAAGTCCTGCAGGCTGATAAAGTTCAGGTACGATTGATAATTAATTCTGTGGTGAAAAAGAATTAATGTTAATTAATTAATTGTGTCCTGAGTTGTGGATATGGGAATTAATTAATTTATAGGCCCACTTTATTATTTGCATAAGGTCCCTGGACTAGCCCAAGTAATATATGCTGAATTGAGCCCAGTAGCCTATTAGGGATAAAACCCTAGGTCTATAAATAGACCTCTCACTCTCTGAAACCCTAGCCACTTTGTGATTATTCAAAATAAATTAAAACCCTAGATGAGAGAGAGAGAGGGCAGCGCATGCAGTAGAGGGAGGAGAAGGATTTTCGACTCTGGCCTACTGATACAGTTTTGTGGGATCCTCACCAGTAGCAGATCTGAACAACATTGGGATACAATCCTGAAGATCTGATCTGGAATTTAATCGAATCGCGTGGTTGAATTTGAAAGTTGGATATTCAAACGCGAAAGATCGGATCAGACCCTACGGATTTACGGTAATATCTTTATCCCCGAATTAAATTCATAGGAGCATGCTAGATTTTGTAAATTATGATTATATGCAATATCGATAAACCGATCCGGTTCACTTGGGTTTTTGTGATTCGGTTCACTGAAAATCCCCACAGGGAGGAGTCACTGGTCCAAATAAATCCATGTGCAGCAGCTCAAGGATTCTGTTTGATTTGGCCTTTTCTGGGTTGGATCTGAAGAACGCCTTGGCTTATTTTCCTCGTTGGCAGGCTCTGCATATTCCTTCCTTCTTGAAAGTCTCTTTGCGTAGACCTGTAACAATGCTATTTTAGGCAATATAATTAATAGTTTTGAAGTTTAGATGCGTTAGCCTTTTGTGTCATAGCCAGTTTGTCTCTTCTTTACTAAATGCTATGAAGCATGATGCTTGCTTACCAGTTTCCAAATCAACGACATAGAGTCCTCCTTTCCTAATTCCTCTAAGCTTTACTTCTCTATTGGTCCTGTCAGCAATCTCGTAACCCGTATCAAAGAAAGAAATAATATATCAATTTTCACTTAACTGACTGATGCTCAGTAGATTGTTCTTAAGACTATCAACGTGGGCCACGTTGATGATTCTCATTCCATTCTTCTCGATGCACCTCCTTCCGATTACTCTAGCCTTTGAATTATCACCAAATGAGACTGAAGGTCCTCTGATCTTCTGAAGTTCTGTGAAGATATGTTCATCTCCTGTCATGTGACCTGAGCATCCGCTGTTTAGGATCTATTATTTTAATTTTCTTGAAGTTCTTCATCATAGACCATGTTCCTGCAAAAAAAAGAAGTTATATTTTAGGTATCTGATCAATTACGGGTCCTGTAGGATTAGTTCTCTGGATCATTCATTTGGGAATCCAGGCCTTCGTCATTTTGACATTTCTCTAGTCATCACGTTTTACTACACTTCCTTTCCTATTGGAGTAATACATTAAATTAGTATAGGAATGTGTAGTAGTGAGCCGAGCCTCCACAGTCTTTTGAACATGTATCGATTTAGAATTTGGCCTCAAGTAGGTGTTCCTCCTACTTGGTGTGTATGTTGGCTTCCTTGCAATCACAGCAGATTGCTTGGCCTTGCTGGGATTTGTATGAACTTTCCTAGAAGATGGAACAATTTGTTGGGCAACATACTTTGACTTTGTGGCTTTCAATCAACATACAAGTAATTCAATCTTTGCTGAACAGTCAGCAGAGGGACGTTAGTTGGCCACCATTTCTGCTGAGCAACTGTAACTAACTTGGAATTTTCCCTTTTGTCTTTCCTAGCAGGTTGCTGAATCTTCCCAGTTGCTGGGATAAAAATGATTTTCTTTGATTTACTAGATTCAACATCGCTGGATTCTCCTTTAAAGAGGAGAATTCAGTTCTTAAATTTGAAAGTTCCTCGTCTGCTGACCTAGATTTTTCAATCTCACTAGTCATGATAGAAAGCTGAGTTTTCAGAGAGGAATTTTCTTTTACTAAAACATCTTTCAATGCATGAAACTTTGAAATTTCTTTTAACAAAAATTCTACGGTTATTTCATTTGATTCTGAGTAACATGAATCAGCGGTATCATGCATGTTTTCTGAAGAAGATGCAGCAAACATAACAAAATTTCTTACTTGGTTTCTCGTGATAGCTAGGGCTAATTCTCCTGTCTGCTCTTCATTTCCATGAGCATCACTGTTGATGTCGGCCATGAAAACCATGAGAACATCCTCTTCATCTTCTTATCAGTAGCTTTCGTCATCGTGATCCGGGATGTCTTGTAATTCTGTCCTAGTCAATAGAGCTTTGGTGATTATTTTTGATGCACGCCTTTCAAACAACTTCCTTAATCGTTTCCTTTCATCTGGATCTACTCGAGGACACTTGAACATCAGATGATCCGAAGAATTGCATCCGTAGCATGTTCTTGGCATCTTCTTGGTGATTTGGCTGTCTACTAGTTGGCTTTGCTGGAGCTCTTCCTTCTTCCCTTTGGCTTTGAGAAGCAGCTTCTGTAATCTCTTCAGCTGCTCTTCCAGCTCGCTGATTGAGCATTCTACTTCTTGAGCTTAAGATCCACTGGAAGATGCGATCTCCTTTGTTGGACTAAATTGAGTTGGTTGATCTGAGTGGAACGGTTTCTTGGTTTTCCACTTCTATACATCTCTCTTCATGAAGAATGTTGCATCCTAGATGGGTTCTTCAGTGAATATTGCAGCACGCACAACTTCATTTTTGTTGATCTACATGATATCCCATTCATGCACCTTAAGTTGAGCAAACACTTCTTTGGTGCTAATCGTTGATAGATTTTTCTTCTTCAGGCTGGTCACCTTGATGAACCAGTCTTCTTTTGGCACTCTTGAGAGGATATTTGAGTTCATGTCAGGAAGTTCATATGTCCTTCCCAACTCAGAAGCAGCTAGTCTGTGAAGGCCAAGCCGTTCTGATACCACTTGTTGGTCCCCGATCAGAGTGTTTATATATGCAGCGGAAGTATTAATAAAGTCTTGCACTTATCTTGCTAAGGTCACAACTTAGCGAGTTCATGTTAAGTGTGTTTAAGCTCGAATATTCGTTAGATTGATTGCAGATTATATGTCAACACTTGATGTGTTGAGTTTCAAATTGTTCTAACTTAAATTCTAGATCATCATTTTTCTTCAATTTAGTTAATTTTTCTTTCTCATTTCTCATACTATCAAAAATTTTCACCTGAACACTATATATATATATATATGGGTGTGGGTGTGTGTGTGTGTGTGTGTGTGTGTGTGTGTGATCATATGTTACCCACCTCCCAAATGTTATGTGAGACCAAATCTCAACCATTTATTTTTTGATCTTGTGGTCTTCATATTTTATCAAATTATGGATTTTAAATTTATATATCCTTAATTTTCATTCATTAAGGGTCATATGGTCTTTTTAAAATTATTTTTTTTAATGAAAATCTGTCATATCTTCTATTAATCCAATTAAAATTGATTATGAATATTTTCCATAACCATTTTCTTCGTTATATAGCAACCATTTGTCGGCGACGTCAACTGGGTTGTAGGCGATGTTGCGGGCTGCGGCGACATTAGCAGGAGGGACGACGGCAGGATCGAGTGCCTTTCCATGGCTTACCTACCATATTTCGCTGATGAGCAGAAGAAGGATTAAAGTTGGCGTTAATAAATTCATTTGAACCATCACTGTTTCATTTTAATATCTTCGTGATAATTTCTTGATGTTTCGCTAACAAACGTTCAAGAAAAAAATGTAATCTTTTTTTTGTGTGTGTTTTTGTTCGAAGACAAGAAATGACCGGTTATCTATGGAAGTTTGAGACTGCATCCTTTATTTTGAGTTACAAGTTTTAACCATGTAATTGTTACATTATTTATATGATAGTTGATGCATTATTTATTCTTTATCTACTATATTATTTTTTGTAGCGTGTTTTTACTCCAGATTTTGCTATAATGTTGACTCTGTAATCAAATAATGCACCATATTTGACGTCGATTGTAACATTCAAAACTTACTTAATGTTCCAATTAGTTTATTATTCCGTACACACATGTACTTGTATCAAGAATTAGATAAGGTGAGAGGAAAGACGCAAAAACATTCCATAATGTACCATTCAATTGATAGATAATGTACGAATAAGTTCACAAACAATTTACCATTAAGAACAAAATAATGAGACAATACTTATATATATATATATATAATATTACATTCATTTATATTATGTTACATTATATAGTTGTAGCTATTACATTATTTAGTTTTACTACAAATATATTATTCCGAACACAATTTAAATTGAGTGAGTTATGATGATTTGATGTTTTGTTAAAATTTTTAGAGGAGAGAGAAATGCAATTTCGGGGGATTTGCTCCATGTTTCACGTAATTACAAAATTGGAGGTGTTAATGACTATTTTAACCAAATAATGTAGTATGTTTCATTTGATAATGCACCGAAATTTTAAATTTTCAAATTAAATCAAGATTGTCTGAATTCAAATCTATTGGTTAGATTTTGACCTCATATAACATGTGGGGAATGGGTAACCATATAATGCATCCCTCTCTCTCTCTCTCTCGCTATATATATTTATATATATATATATATATATAGTTGTAATCATATGTTAACCACTTCCCAGATGTTACCTGTTACCTCATTGTCTGTGCATTATCTAGACAACGCTAACTACATCATCTAGGATAA
>JAPKLW010000280.1:155243-211786 GCA_026898455.1 Plectranthus barbatus | reverse complement strand
ATATATATATATATATATATATATATATATGCGTGTGTGTCAATTTTAATTAACATGTTGACTACTTAAGGATTTTATGTAATTATTTTCAAAATAGTGAATTGAATAAAAATTTCTCCCATTAAAAATAATTTTGTGAACTACATATTTTATGCCCATTTATTTTAATTAGCAATGCCTGAGTTTCTATTTTAATTTGTTGAATAATTAAATAAGTAAATAATTATACACACGCATATATATTTTGAGTCAAAAAATTAAATTGTGTCCACATTCGAGTACTATTTAGTTCTTATACAATTAACCAATCCTTGCAAATTCTAGTTTAGGAAAATAATGAAATATATTATATCTTTTTAAAGAAAATTGTTTTTTCCAATTTATTGTGTTAGAAATATTTAATTTCCATCAATAACGGTGTTACTTTATAATTGACGTTAAAATTCTTCATATTTTCTCGTTAATTCACGCTCAATTCGCCTTATTTTACATCAGTTTGGGATCATCACATTTATTGCTCATTGTTTTGTGTCTTCATCGTATTTGATTCTCAAATTTAATACTCATTTCTACGATATTTGTTATTTTTCTTGAAACCGATTCTAAGGGCCTCAATTCATCTAATTTCAAACCTCAACATTAATCATGAACATATTCCAACATTGGCGGTCCCAATAATATGGTCAGATCATCATATTTTTCAATGGCTCTACAGTATTTCACTTATAGACCTTTGCTTGATCGTAGAAATAAGAAATAACCTTACCAAAAAAAAATTGTGAATGTAAAACATAGCATTACATGAAATTAATAATAATGTAAACTTAAAATTTTTATTGAATAAGCCTAATTAACACGTACGGTTAAATTTGACCCATTCTCGGGAAAAAGACCAATATATATTATTTATTTATTTCACATAAATATTAGCTTTCTTGGACTCTTTTATAGATTCGTTCTAATCTTCTTATTATTTGTTCTTATCTTCTTATCCCTTGTTCTTATCTCTTACAGTCAATTGTATTCTCTTTTATCTCTCATCATTATTGTCATTATTATTATTTCTAATAGGAAATGGGGATTCTACTTTAATGTTTATCATCACCAACCACCACCCAACGAACAATATTGCTTTGGTCCCATTATATTAGTTCCGATTTGTTAGATTGTTCTATCATATTAATTCTATTTTTCAAAATGAAAAATTAATCGACACTCACAAATAAATTACTCCCTGTGTCCCTGCCAATTTGTCCCATATTGCCCAAGCACAATAAATAATGTTGAGTATTTATATATGCAGCGGGAGTATTAATAATGTCTTGCACTTATCTTGCTAAGGACATGGCTTAGCAAGTGTTTATCAAGTGTGTTTAAGCTCGAATATTCGTTAGATTGATTGCAGATTATACATCAAGACTTGATGTATTGAGTTTCAAATATGCGCATACACGACATAACGAAATAAAATAGTATAGGACACAAGGATTTATAGTGATTCGAACAAATTTTCTACGTCCACTCTTCAGTCCTCCAACTGAAAATTCACTATCGATTGATTACATGGTCATGCTTGATCTCTAACGTTGAGCAGCTCCTCCGTCTAGTTAGCGCGCTCCTTCAAGCACCTCAGTCTTCAATCTTCACCTTGTCGCTCCTTAGAGTGAGGAAAAACCTCTCTTCTCCTTAGACGTCTACTATTGGGAGTTTTATAGTTATTCCCCAAACATTTCCTTGTGTTTGGCAATAGCCCGTAATAATCACGCCTACACATCAAGGTCACTGCTAGATTCCTTCTAGGATAGAAAGAATCCCAAGATTAACCTTAGAAGTTATACTTCAAAGGTCTCGAGCTTCAGGTATGAAAGCTTGTGAAAAGCTTCAATCAAGTACAAGCTCGGATGAGTTCGCGTGAGTTAGAGAGTTTCTGGATCTTCTCTTTTTTTCAGTTAATGGAATTTCGCGAATCTCTAAATATTTTTTAGTTGACACATATTTATACGTGAAGATTCAAACGGCTGTTTAAATCTTATCCGTTAGACTCAAAGAGATTGCTCGCCAATCTTTGTTCTTCCTTTTTCTTTAATGCATAGTTACTCTTCAAGTCTCCTTCGTCTCTGATTGGCGTAGCTCCTATTTGTATCCGTGTTTGTTAGAACAGATATTTTAGTTTGAACTTGAAACCTTATTTTTGTATGTTGATTATTCTTTTCTCTGATTCGTCAGTTTTCCTTGTGATCTAGATCCTTCTGATTTACGACTTTGAATTGTCTTGATTGCTGTTGAGTGTTTGCTGACAGTTGATATACTGCTGACATCTCAACAATCATGTTGAGATCTCGCAATATGCTTGCGTTATTCCTTCAACATTCTCTTAAGCGTGTTCAACATTCCTTTGTGTTAGCTAGCCTCTTGAGCAATCTTTAGGGTCAGCTAATTCCTTCAGCATTCTTCGATTCTTCTTTTCTAGTTCTATTACAACTCGAGTATATGTAACCTATATAGGACATTTACATTTTGACTAGATACTAAGTTACTGGATACTAGATCGGCTTGAGCTTTGATGTGAAGAGGGTGAATTAAATTTTCTTATCTCTATGTCCTTTGTTACTTTGCCAAAAATAAATTATACTAATAATGCCGAACGGAGGTAGTATATGGTAATTCAATGCCCACATCACTACTGCTCCATTACAACGTCACATGGGTTTATTGAAAAAAAATATTTGAACACTAGTATAGAGAGAGGTTTGATTTGATGTTTTCGAATATTATTTTAAACTAATTAGGTCAGTATTGAGTAGATGAAATTAAACGTATGAGTGCCTGAAATAACAACGAGATAAGATTTTACGTGGTTCAACCAATTAGATTACATACACGGTTGGTCGCTGGAGTGTTTTTCATAATGTTAGACATTTCTGATGTTAAAATATACCAAGTTTAACATCAAAGTATAACATATATATTTGTTAATGTTATACTTTCTTTCCTGCTGCTCCAAAATTAGTTATAACCGATCACTATTTTTTAGGGATATCTTGTTAACTCATATCTCGTGTATATATTTGTTCCTATGTTTCAGGGGAGTTCCTCCACGACATAACCACTACTTTTGTGAGCCTGTAAGTGGCTTATTGAATCCTTTCATTAAGCAAGTGGATGTGGAATGTAAAAAAACACACAACTGAGGAATTGAAGACATGCGGTGTGTAAATGTGTGCTCCAACAAAGGATAGAATAACAAGGAAGGTTGGCTCTTGAAGCCTTTGTGCTATTGATTTACAAGCGTAAGAGAAAGTCTTGAGTTCCATATCTTCCACCCTTACTACTCCTTACTGTTTGAATATCAGTAACCTTGTACAAAAGCAATCTCCGGTGAGTGAACCAGAGATTGAAGAAGTACTACTAAGTGTCGTGTAGTTTGGTCAATAAGTTTTGTAATCGAATTTATTCTAAGTAGTGAACTTAGAAGAAATTTGAGTGTTTTATAGTTTGTGGTTTCCTTTGTAAAACTCAGTTTTTATATTAGTGAAATCAATTTCGCCATGAGGCAATCTGGGCTTTCGAAATAATACCCAAATATATTTATCTGTTGTGTTTTTATCTCTGTTTTCCATATGTTACACGTTATTAAACTCTAATTTTAACAAGCATCAGGGTAAACTCGGGTACTACATTGACATGTGTTTTGCACGGAGTTTTTGTTTTTCAAAACATCATTCTCTTGTTTTAGACAATCAAAGTATTTACCTTGAGAAGACAATTCAATTTTGAGTTTTGAGAGTTCCTTGTCTGCTGACCTAGATTTTTCCATTTCATTGGTCAAGATAGAAAGCTAAGATTTCAGCGAGGAATTTTCTTTTATCAAAACATCTTTTAGCGCATGAAATCTAGAAAACTCTTTTAAAAGAAATTCAATAGTTATATTATTTGATTCTGAGTAACATGAATCAATAGTATCATGCAAATTTTCTGAAGTAGAAGCAACAGACATGGTAAAATTTGTTACCTTATTTCTCGTGACAGCTAGAGCTGATTCTTCTATCTACTCTTCATCACGATCAGCATATTCATTTAAGTTGGCCATAAATACCATGAGGACATCCTCTTCATCTTCTGAGGAGTAGCTTTCATCATCGTAATCTGTGATGTCTGGTATTTCTGTTTTGGTCAGCAGGGCTTTGGTAATAGCCTTTAAAGCACGCTTCTTGAAGAGCTTTCTCAATCTCTCCCTTTCAACTGGATCTAATCGAGGACACTCGAACTTTAGATGGTCAGGAGAGTTGCATTCATAGCATGTTCTCGGCATCTTCTTGGCTGTCCGACTGTCTACTGGTTGGCTTTGCTGAGGTTATTCCTTTTTACTTTTAGCCTTCAGTAACTGCTTCTGTAATCTTTTCATCTACTCCTCCAGCTCGCTAACTGAGCATTCTGTTTCATTGACATGAGATCACTGGTTGATGCGATCTCCTTTGCTGGGCTGGATTGAGCTGGGCGATCTGACTGGAATGGCTTCTTAGTTTTCCACTTCTGTATGTTTCTATTCATGAAGAATGTACTATCCTCGGGATGACATTCAATGGACACTGCAGCATGTACAGCTTCACTCTTTTTGATAGATCTTTCTCCTTCAGGCTTGTCACTTTGACAAACCAGTCTTCCTGTGGCATTTTAGAAAGAATCTTTGAATATATATTAGGAAGTTCATAAGTCTTTCCCGACATCTTCAATTCTACTACGATTGAATTGAAACTAGCTTCCATGTCTCTGATTGTTTCTCCAGGGAGTATCTATATTTGCAGCGGAAGTTTTAATAATATCTTGCACTTATCTTGCTAAGGTGACGACTTAGGAAGTGTTTATCAAATGTGTTTAGGCTTGAGTATTAGTTAGGTTTATTGCTAATTATACTTCAAAACTTGGTGTATTGAGTTTCAAATTAAGCAATATGCTACCAAATAAAAGAAGTAAATGAACACGAGGTTTATAGTGGTTCAATCAATTGTTCAACGTCCACTCTTCAATCCTCCTGACTGAAAATTCACTATAGATTGATTACAAGGTCAGGCTTGATCTCTAAGGTTGAGCAGCTCCTCCGACTTGTCAGCGTGCTCCTTCAAGCACCTCGGTCTTCAATCTTCACTTTGACACTCCTCCCTTGTAAGCTTATGAAAAGCTTCAATCACGTATAAGCTCGGATGAGTTCGCGTGGGATTGAGAGCATTAAGATCTCTTTTAGTTTCTTTGTTTTAGACATTTCGCAAACCTCTCAATCATGCATTGATAGCACGTATTTATAGGTGAAGATTCAAACAACTATTTGAATCTTATCCATTAGACACAGAGTGTTGCTTGCCAGTCTCCGTCCTTCTTTTTCTGTGAAGCACATAGACTCTTCAAATCTCCTTTCTTTTTTATTGGTGTTTTCCTTATCTTAGCCATTTATTGTTAGAAAGGATCTTTCAATTTGAATCTAGAAACCTTCCTCGTGTCTGTTGATTATCATTCACTCTGATTCATCAGGTTTCCTTTTGATTTGGATCCTTCTGATTGACGACTTTGTTTGTATGTTGATTGATGTTGTGCGTTTGATAGCAGTTGGTATTCTGTTGATATCTCATTAGTCTTGCTTAGATTCAGCAACATGTTTGCCTCATTCCATCAACATTCTTTTAGCCGTGTCCAACATTCTTAAGTGTTTTCTAGGCTTTTACTAGTGTCTTTAGCAATCTTCAGATATGTTGATTCCATCAGCATTGTTCGATCTTCAAATATGTTAATTCCTTCAGCATTCTTTGAACTTCTATTCTAGTTCTATTACAACTCGAGTAAGTGTATCCTATATAGGACTTCTACAATTTGACTCGATACTAAGTTGCTAGAAACTAGATTAACTAAGCTTTGATGCACCAAAACCAAGATACATACAATTGAGACCAAGGGGATATAATATTTCTAACAATATTCCTAACAACTCTTGTCTAGGCCAGCAAACCATGATCAGGCCTCATCTCCGAGTGAGAAGGAGAAGAGGCTCATCTTGATGTTGTCTTAAGGCACTCCATTCTGCTTCACCGTATCGCTCACCTCGATGAATTGGTTGAGTTGAGCATATGGGTCTTCAATGGCCTTCCCTGCGAATTGGTTCTGCTGAACCATCTGAATGAGACCTGTCTTCAGCTCAAAATTGTTGGCATCAATGCCGACTTGGAAACCCGGCTCCTCTTATTGTTGAAAGAAGCGATCCAAGATGGATCTCTGCTGTACCACCACTTGTCTTTCATTGTTTCACCCATTATTCATTGCTACCAGTGTGGCAGCTCGCTCTGCTTGGATGGCGTGTGCGGCCTGGAGTTGCTCCCTAAGCTGTTGGACTGATGGGTTTTGTATACTGAAAGCATTTACTATAATGAGTATATGATGGTTTGTTTCTCCTATCTGTCAAACAAACTTATATGTATGAAACAATGGTATCCTCTTGTCTCACTGATAGGGACGATCATACGGCATGTAGTAGATCGCGGAAGATAGTATTATCACTTGACCTAGTGAGACATAAGCCTGATCACAACTGAGACAGCGTATGAGGATACGTCTGTCCGGATGGTTGCTGCACTGTCGCAATAAGTAGTCTGTCTTGGTTACTTGACATGCTGGTACGCAAGGGTGGCGTATTGATGGACCGCAGTGAGATGTATTCGACTGTTTGACATCACCGAATACAAGATCTTGTTATTGATTGAGTCCAAACCCTAACAAAGGTTCAGGGGTTTGAATGGATTGACTGTTGCTTTGACTTGCCATGGTGGAGAGCCTAAGAAACGTGCTCGTATATCCGCATCTTGGGTAACAACAATTCGTGTAGTATCGCCTGAGACTGGGTTTAGGTAACCATATCCAAGTAATTGGATGGGGACATTCCCTGAGGAGCTCAATAACATTCATCGTGCCAAAGTCCTGCAGGCTGATTAAGTTCAGGCATGAGTGATAAGGATTGAGTGGTACTACTCAGGAATAATAAGATATTAATTAATTGTAGATAGAGCTTTTCAGAAGCTCCGATTAATTAATGAATGTCCGGTAACCTTAAATATGGGGATTCTCAATTAATGCAACACGTTCTCATAACGTGGTAATAAAGGGGTAGGTCAGTATTAATTCTGTGGAGAAAAAGAATTGATATTAATTAATTAATTGTGTCCTGGGTTGTGGACATGAGAATTAATTAATTTGTAGGCCCGCTTTATTATTTGCATTAGGTCCCGGAACTGGCCTAAGTAATATATGCTGAATTGAGCCCAATAGCCCAGTAGGGATAAAACCCTAGGTCTATAAATAGACCTCTCACTCTCTGAAAAAAAAACTCGAATTCAGCCAATTTCCCGTGCCAACAGGTCCACGTTGATCGTGGCTGATTCACATCGATCGACGTGGCTTCCTGGTTCTCGTCGATCGATGCTGATTGGCGTCTGTCAACGCAGCTTCTTGCCCCTTCTGCGCGGTCTCACGGTTTTGGCCATAACTTCCTCCTCCGAACTCCGATTGACCCGATTCCAGTTGCGTTGAAGAGCTAACTCAAAGCATCATCCATTGCCATGCACCAATAGCTCGAATTCCTCCAGTGGAAAAACTCTTCATTGCTACTCTTACACATCACTGCTTTCGGAACGGTTTTCTCGTGAGTTTTGGCCTAAAAACCTGCACATATACCAAAATACGCCTAATACCACCAAATATTGATTCATGCATAAATTATATATATAAAATCAATAAAACTACATAAAATAGTATAAATATAATATAGATAAGTGTGTGAAATAATGAACTTATAAAAAGTAGTCAATTTAGCCAATTTTGCCCTAAAAATAGTGGCAAATAAATTTGAAAACCCTAAAGTTATCGATCCAGGGGAATGAAGCAACGAAAAACGTCCTTAAGTACTAAATCATAAGTTCTCAAAATACTGGTCAGGAAAATCAATTGAAATGTTTTGGTTGTTTTGAAAATTGCAATACTTGCTAATGAAAATTAAACAGGAAATTAAAAGGCTTTTGGATTCAAATTAGAGGAGCACAGATTCTAGGGATATCTACCTATCAAGTATGACATGTATGAATGAATCGATTAATTCCCAATTTTAATTCCTCTTCGTAGTGAAACATCAGAAATGTATAACGAACTTCTTTGTTGGACAATTCGTAAAGTAGATTAATGAATTACCTATCTCCGCTCGGTCTCAAGATAAATTAACTAACTCCAAAGATCTACAGATTTATTCCTACAATCAATCTCTTTCAGTTACGACAAGAAATCAGATTATATTGTGAAAATCTCTTTCCATTGAAAACTATCACAGTTACGTCTCAAGTAATCAACTAGATAATCCTAAGATGTGATCAGCAAATCAAGATTATGATTAAGCACAGATTTCACAAACTACGAAGGGAAAGGGAAAATAATTCAATTAATCAAACATGTATACATGGATTATTCAAAACCCTAGAATCTGAGGAAGAGATTAGTTACACATATTCAGAGTAATATTCATCATAGAAAGATAAAACCTGAATTGCATAAAAACTTGGGTCTTAATGTCTTCCCACAAAAATATGTCTTCAAACATAATCCTAAAAACTCTTGGAATCTCTAAAATCTGAAATCTCGAATGAGGAATGATTGGGAATTGATTGGGGGTTGATTGGGGGTTCTGAAAAATCGAATTTACAAAGTTATATATAGAGGAGGAGGTGTATCAAACCAAATCTAGGGCTAAAGATATGAAAAAACTCGAATTCAGCCAATTTCCCGCGCCAACAGGTCCACGTTGATCGTGGCTGATCCACGTCGATCGACGTGGCTTCCTGGTTCTCGTCGATTGATGCTGATTGGCGTCTGTCAACGCAGCTTCTCGCCCCTTCTGCGCGGTCTCACGGTTTTGGCCATAACTTCCTCCTCCGAACTCCGATTGACCCGATTCCAGTTGCGTTGGAGAGCTAACTCAAAGCATCATCCATTGCCATGCACCAATAGCTCGAATTCCTCCTATGGAAAAACTCTTCATTGCTACGCTTACACATCACTGCTTTCGGAATGGTTTTCTCGTGAGTTTTGGCATAAAAACTTGCACATATACCAAAATACGCCTAATACCACCTAATATTGATTCATGCATAAATTATATATATAAACTCAATAAAACTACATAAAATAGTATAAATATAATATAGATAAGTGAGTGAAATAATGAACTTATAAAAAGTAGTCAATTTAGCCAATTTAGCCATAGAAATAGTGGCAAATAAATTTGTAAACCCTAAAGTTATCGATCCAGGGGAATGAAGCAACGAAAAACCTTAAGTACTAAATCATAAGTTCTCAAAATACTGGTCAGGAAAATCAATTGAAATGTTTTGGTTGTTTTGAAAGTCGCAATACTTGCTAATAAAAATTGAACAGGAAATTAAAAGGCTTTTGGATTCAAATAAGAGGAACACAGATTCTAGGGATATCTACCTATCAAGTATGACATGTATGAATGAATCGATTAATTCCCAATTTTAATTCCTCTTCGTAGTGAAACATCATAAATGTATTACGAACTTCTTTGTTGGACAATTCGTAAAGTAGATTAATTAATTACCTATCTCCGCTCGGTCTCAAGATAAATTAACTAACTCCAAAGATCTATAGATTTATTCCTACAATCAATCTCCTTCGGTTACGACAAGACATCAGATTGTATTGTGAAAATCTGTTTCCATTGAAAACTATCACAATTACGTCTCAAGTAATCAACTAGATAATCCTAAGATGTGATCAGCAAATCAAGATTATGAATAAGCACAGATTTCACAAACTACGAAGGGAAAGGGAAAATAATTCAATTAATCAAACATGTATACATTGATTATTCGAAACCCTAGAATCTGAGGAAGAGATTAGTTACACATATTCAGAGTAATATTCATCATAAAAAGATAAAACCTGAATTGCATAAAAACTTGGGTCTGAATGTCTTCCCACAAAAATATGTCTTCAAACATAAACCTAAAAACTCTTGGAATCTCTAAAATCTGAAATCTCGAATGAGGAATGATTGGGAATTGATTTGGGGTTGATTGGGGGTTCTGAAAAATCGAATTTACAAAGTTATATATAGAGGTGGAGGTGTATCAAATCAAATCTAGGGCTAAAGATATGAAAAAACTCGAATTCAGCCAATTTCCCGCGCCAACAGGTCCACGTTGATCGTGGCTTATCCACGTCGATCGACGTGGCTTCCTAGTTCTCGTCGATCGATGCTGATTGGCGTCTGTCAATGCAGCTTCTCGCCCCTTCTGCGCGGTCTCACGGTTTTGGCCATAACTTCCTCATCCGAACTCCGATTGACCCGATTCCAGTTGCGTTGGAGAGCTAACTCACAGCATCATCCATTGCCATGCACCAATAGCTCTAATTACTCATGTGGAAAAACTCTTCATTGCTACTCTTACACATCACTGCTTTCGGAACGGTTTTCTCGTGAGTTTAGACCTACCAAAATACGCCTAATACCACCTAATATTGATTAATGCATAAATTATATATATAAACTCAAAAAAACTACATAAAATAGTATAAATATAATATAGATAAGTGAGTGAAATAATAAACTTATCAAATCCCCCAAACTTGAACATTTGATTGTCCTCAATCAATACGCAAGAAAGAAATCAAAAGATCATGTGGTTAAAGTGCAATGCCTCACAAGATTCATTACAGTCAAGAACTAAGAATCCACTACCCACAAGCAATTTGAAATAGACGGAAAATTCATCAACCGTGGAAGAACTCACAGGAAGTGTATCGCTCAACTCTCAAGTGTTTAAGGTAAAGATGAAAGCACTCAACAACATGTATGAAGAAATTTCTGCCATAGGCTTGCAGATTTTCTAATATCTCCACTGCTAGAATGTGCACACAAGTCTAGAATCAAAAAGGACTTTTGAAAGGTTGTAACGTAGGCTTTTTCTGATAAGGTAGGGAAATATGGTCAAGTGACTAAATCAATTGAGTTCATGACTCTCAACATCTCCAACCACCATCTATCATCATCCACCTTATCTCCTCATATACATCAACAAACTCACAATATAAATTTTTTTTTTATATAGCTCATATTGAATCTCTTATGCTCTTATGTCAAATCAGTCATATCAAGCGGTATTCTACATTCATAGGCATCTAACCACAATCTCAATCAATTCAATACTCAACCCTCAATCAATTCTAATCTCACAATCTGATTTTTTCCCAAATCAGGTTGCTTGGCAACTTTCTCTTTCTCCTTCTCGATCGCCATCACAGGCCGAGTTCGGCTTGAGGACCACCGTTGAGTGTTGTTGGCCATCTTTTGGAAGAATTCCATGGCCTTCTTTCTGCTTTCTGTCTTTAATTTTTCGCACCTTTCTATTTTATGCTATTTTGTGGGGAAAAATTTTGAGTTTTGAAGATAACCTGAACGAGATTGTGTTATTTGTTGATATATTTGAGGAGAAGGGTGAATGAACTGAGATGGTGGTTTGGATTGATTGAGGAAATACAACTTGATTGATTTTAGTCACTTGGCCATATTTTCCTACCCCTCACAAATTCCTACGTTACAACCTTATGAAAGTCCTTTTTGATTCTAGACTTGTGTGCACATTCTGGCAGTGGAGATATTAGAAAATTTGCAAGCCTATGGTAGAAATTTCTTCATACATGTTTTTGAGTGCTTTCATCTATACCTTAAACACTTGAGAGTTGAGCAATACACTTCCCGTGAGTTCTTCCAATGTTGATGAATTTTCTGTCTCTTTCAAATTGCTTGTGTGTAGTGAATTTTTGATTCTTGACTGTGATGGATATTGTGAGGCATTGCACTTTAATCGCATGATCTTTTGATTTCTTTCTTGCCTATTGATTGAGGACAATCAAACGTTCAAGTTTGGGGGTTGATAAGATCATTATTTTACTCGCTTATCTATATTATTTTCTACTATTTTATGTAGTTTTACTGAGTTTATATATATATATTCTATGCATGAGTCTATATTAGGTGGTATTATGTGCATTTTGGTGTTTTTGCAGGGTTTTAGGCCTAAGTTCACGAGAAATCCGTTCAGTAAGCTGTGACGTGTAAGAGTAGCAGTGAAGAGTTCTTCCACAAGAGGAATTCGAGCTATTGGCACATGTCAATGGATGATGCTTTGAGTTAACTCTCCAACGCAACTGGAATCGGGTCAATTGGAGTTCGGGAGAGAAAGTTATTGCCAAAACCGTGAGACCGCGCAAAGGGGCGAGAAGCTGCGTCGACAGACGCCAATCAGCATCGATCGACGCCGAGCAAGAAGCCACGTCGATCGACGTGGATCAGCCACGATCGACGCGAGGCTGTCTGCTGGAGCGAAAATTCGAGGGAAAACGGATTTATTCATATCTTTAGCCCTGGATTTGATGGGATACACATCCACCATTATAAATACCTATGTAAATTCGATTTTTCAGAATTCCCCATTATTCCCTATTAATTCCTTTTCATATTTTCGTTCTACAATTTGGTTTTGAGAGTTTGGAGACTTGGGAAACACGAAACCCTTTTATTTCTTGTAAGTTCTTTATGTTTATGCAATTTAATATGTTTTCTTTTGGATTTCTATCTACGATGAGTGGCTAGAAACCCTAGCGGGTTCTAGGGGTTGATATTATTATGGATGCATGTTGGGATTAATTAATTAGGTTCATGATTCTTGTGTTTATTCTATAATTCTAGATTAACTCAAGGACTGAGAGGTGACGATTAATTTAGATGTCTAGCTATTGATAGAAGGACCGAGAGGTGAATATTAATAGTGGGAATAGGAATGCATGATACAATCTACACTATCCAAACAGATGTACTAGACTGTAGGAATTGAACTGATTTGCTTATCAGATTGACTAATTTGGTGTACTTTGAGACCGAGCGGAGATAGTCACTAATTAGTAATCTAGGTTACATTTTCCAAACAAGGAAATATAGCATTGTTGCAGTATTCCACCTGTTAAATTAATTGATTCCTACAAGTTATCCATAATAAGAAGTCTTCCCTAGAATCTGTGTTCTTTTAAATTTGCTTTCAAAACTACTTTAATTTTCTGCATTGTTCTCTTTAATTTTATAAAACCAAAACCTAGTTTGAATTCCTCAAACAATGAATCTTAGGATCATAGCTAGTACATAGGAAAATTTCCCCACACAATTCCCCTGGATCGATAACCTTGGGGTTTACAAATTTATTTGCCACTGTTGCTATAATTAATCTGTAGAAATTACATTGATCAATGGCTGGTGCAATCCTGTGTAAACCCTAGGTTTGTATTAGGGTTAGGACCAATCATCATATCACAAAACCCTAAAGCCCAAAAGATATGGTTGAAGATTTGGAGGCCCTGGAAGATTTTAAAAAATTTGAATTTATCCAATTAAATTCAAATTCAAATTTTAATAGATAGGATTTTAATTTTCCTATTTTATGGGGCCACGAGGAATTTTCGTTTGCCTTAATTGTCCTCGTATGCTATGTGATTTTAAAGCATGATTTACTGCTTTTACTAATTACAGTTTTTCCAAGCATGCTTATGTGATTAATTTCTTGTTGGATTATATTTTGGGAATTTTTGGGCTTGTTTAATTACATGCAAAAATTTGGAAAATATAATAGGAAATTATATGTGCGCATATAAGAAACCTTTTAAAAGAAAAATACTAAGCAGAGTTTTTAATTAAAATCAATAGACCTCCACAAAGCGGTCCTAGGCTGTAAGTGTATCTCTCTCTCTAGTAAACGTCTATGAGTGTAGCTTGCTAGTTCTTGGAGGTACATGGGTACGGTTGTTGGGATTTCTAGACAAACAATTTAAATCATGTGAATAGTGGGAGGGTTTTGCGTAAACGTCTACGAGTGTAGCTTGCGTAGATCTCTTTCATAAGTATTCTAGGATTGATATAAATTATAGATAACAAAAGCTTTAAGGGTTGTGCGGTATGGTTACGTGACATGCTAAAGTTTCTCTTTCGGTCAGAGTTAAATTTCTGGTTAATCGCTTAGAAGCATCTTCGAATATAATGCAAGAATTGCATCCCTGTTCTTGAGAGTGGCTTGGTCTAAGGTTTTCACTAATTATTAATTTCTATTGTCGAAAGGTTCCTGACATGGTAGTGAAATTAAATGAATTGGGGCTTAAAACCCGCAGTTCTGGTTGAGGGTGACATCGTAAAGGTCTACGAGTGTAGCTTGTGGTGGGAACTCTCTGGCAATTAGAGGAAACATTTGTATTTGATTTATTAAAAGGTTTTCAATGCATTTGTTTTTGAACTTCTGCATGTATGTTCTTATTTAAGATTCTTTATTGTTTCAGATATGTCTATGCTTACTGTTGATCATATTCTTGCTCTCAATCCTGTAACTTGTCCGAATTTCCCTGAATGGAGTTTTTGCATCAAACACATCCTTTCTCTTAAAAATCAAGCATATGTTCTTTTTATGGATCCACTATTGCGTACTCATGATAAGGTCTGTGAACTTGAGCTTGAATTTTATGAAAGATGGGAGGACGCTGATGAGTTCGCCTTTTGGCTCATCACGGGTTCTTTATCTAGAAAATGAGGCACAAGTACGAGTATCTTGAGAGGGCTGGAGAGTTGTGGAAAGAACTTTGAACAGATTATGGCAATGTGGAGCGGACTATTAACTATGGACTTGTTCAGTGACAGCGCACATGATGTCTATGATTGATCTCATGAGACAGTTCACTGTGTGGGATGGTAATATCAGTGCACAAGGCGAGATTGACATCATCCTGAATTCTCTTCCGGACTCCTTTTATGACTTTAAGGTAGTTGCTACTGCAAGGGGAGAGTATGCTCTGCATGAGCTACTTGAGGACCTTGTGGTGGAGCAATCTTCCTTGCGAGCACGGATGCCTATTCTGACCTCTAAGGTTGGAGATGATGGTGCTGAAAGCAAGCTCAGGAAAGCAGGCAGTGAAAGCAAGTCAAAGAAGGTGAAGAGAGTCAAGGTCACTCCAAAGAAGAACAGGTGAGCTGGATGCGGAAAGGTGGATTGTCCGAATGCTAAAGGGTACGTCATTTGCATTTGTAACGGAAACATGTTAACATCGGTTTCTACTCATTCATGGGTAGTGGATACTGGAGCCACTGATCAAGTTTGTTATATTTTGCAGGGGCTCACACCGAGGAGGGTGCTGAAGAATGACTAGGTTACCATCTCAATAGGGAACGCAACACAAGTGAGTGCAGCTGCCATTGGAGATTTCACCTTGTACTTTGATGATTCTTTTTTAACTTTGAGAGATGTTTTATATGTGCTGGATTTTCGGCGGAACCTTATTTCAGTTTCCAAACTTTATGTTGATGGATATTCAGTTATTTTTTATAGTGGTGTTTCTATAATTGGTAATAACGGTGTTATAAGTCGTGGGATGCTGAATAATTCTCTCTATGTTATTAACTGTAATCATAAGTCTTCCGCAAGTATTGCATGTAATCCATCCGTAATTGATAATCCTAAAAATAGTAAACTTACTTCTTCTGATGAGGATCTTACATATCTCTGGTACTTGAGACTGGGTCACATCAGCTTGAAGCGGATTCAGCGACTTGCAGATGACGGTACATTAGATTTAGTCCGGGTTGTACCATATCAGGTCTGCAAATCCTGCATCGAGGGCAAGATGTCAACTAGGCCTTTTAAGGCTAGTCAGTCTCGAGCATAGGAAGTATTGGAATTTATCCATTCTGACTTATGTGGACCGATGTCCACACAGGCTCGTGGAGGGTACGAGTACTTTGTCACTTTCATTAATGATTACTCAAGGTACGGATACGTTTACCTGCTTCGCTAAATGTCTGAATGCTTTGAGAAATTCATAGAATTCAAGGTTGTGGTAGAAAAGAAGGTCGGGAAAACTATCAAGTCACTGTGATCTGACCGCAGTGTCGAATACCTTGGTAACGAGTTCCTAGAGTATTTGTCAGATAACGGGATTACATCCCAGTGGACTGCACCGGGTACTCGCTAGCAAAACGGTGTAGCTGAAAGTATAAATAGGACTCTTCTAGAGATGGTAAGATCAATTATAAGTTATGCAAACTTACCAATTTTGTTTTAAGGATATGCATTGGAACCAGCAGCTTATATGTTAAATGTAGTGCCTTTTAAATCAGTTCTAAAGACGCCTTCTGAGCTCTTCCTTGGTTGCAAACCGAGTTTGTGCAAGTTTTTATTATGGGGCTATCCGGCACACGTACTGTTGAAGGAACCTGATAAGTTAGAAAGCAGGTCAAAGGTAATGTTGTTTATAGGGTATCCCAGGCAAACGAAAGGTGGTTACTTTTATTGTCCTTGGAGGACGAGTATGTGATTAATCACAAGTCAAGGAGTAATATAGTTCTTCAAGAAATTGAAAACGAGAATGCAATTCCAAGGAAAGGGGAACGTGCGAATGTGGATGCACCTGTGAGAGGTACAACACCACAGGCGCGTTCTTCAGTGCAAGGTGCAGAACCACAAGTTACTGCACCAACTGCTGACACGGCACTGATGCCTCATCATAGTGCGAGAGTTATTTTCCAGCTAAAAAGGTACATGTTCGTGGGTGAGTCTTCGGACTTGAGCCCAGAAGACGGACATGAGGACTCTGACCTACTGACTTACGAAGAGGTAGTGCAGGACAAGGATGTTGAAAAATGGCGTGTCACAACGAATTACAAAATTGAATCCAGAACTGCTATGGATGTATACCAGAAAACTTATTTGCCGAATGGATTTAGGGCCATAGGGTGTAAATGGGTATACACGAGAAAGAAAGGGTCGGATGGAGAAATCACGACTTTAAGGCCAGGCTGGTGGCAAAGGGTTATAGTAAAAAAAAGAGCACTGACTATAACGAAACCGTTTCACATGTAGCCATGCTCAAATCCATCCGGATACTCCTTGCTATAGCTGAGCATATGGACCTCGTGATTTGGCAGATGGATGTCAAAACCACTTTTCTAAATGGTTACCTTGAAGAAGGTAGGGACATCTATGTGCAGCAACCTGAGGGCTACGTGTGCAAAGAAAAAGAACATCTTTTCTGGAAGCTTAAGAAGTCCTTGTACGGACTTAAGCAAGCTTCTAGGTCGTGGAATTTATGTTTCAACTACGTGATTAAATCCTATGTATTTTCACAGTTGGAAAATGAAAGTTGTGTTTACCGCCTTTGTGTCAGTGGTAGCGTGGTTTTCCTTGCACTATACGTTTATGACATACTCCTATTTGGAAACAACGAGTTAGTGATGTCGGAAATCAAGGGTTGGTTATTCGAACAGTTCCAAATGAAGGATTTGGGAGAAGCTGGCTACATTCTAGGAATTAAGGTCTTCGAGATCGTAAAAGAAGAATGTTGAGCTTATCCCAGGAATCCTATGTGGATACTGTGATAGCCCGGTTCAGCATGAAACTCGCCAAGAAAGGTTTGCTACCTTTCACACATGGCGTTCGTCTTTCTAGTGGGCAGTGTCCTGAGACACAATGGGAGAAAGATGAGATGAGTCTTGTACCATACGCTTCAGCGGTGGGTAGCCTCATGTATGGAATGTTGTGTACCAGGCCAGATATCTGTTATGCCATTGGCATGGCAGCAAGATATCTGTTTAACCCTGGACAAGCGCATTGGACTGCGGTAAAGCACATCCTAAAGTATTTGAAGAGAACTAGGAATTACTGCCTAGTTTATCAAAGTGAGGATTTGTGCCCTGTGGGTTATACAGACTAGGATTTCCAAGGGGACCAGGATGAGAAGAAATCGACCATGGGATATGTGTTTACCTTGGGAGGTGGAGCTGTATCTTGGAAGAGCTCAAAGCAGAAATGCATTGCTGACTCCACCATGGAGGCGGATTATGTTGCCGCCTCCGAAGCCTCGAAAGAGGGGGTATGGCTTAAGAATTACCTTTTAGAGTTGGGCATGATTCCGAGTCTAACGAAAAGCATCACAATTTATTGTGATAACTCTGGTGCAGTGGCGAACTCAAAGGAACTGCGGTCTCACAGGGCAAGCAAACACATAGAGAGGAAGTACCATATTATACGACAAATCGTACCGAGGGGCGATGTGCTGATCAAGAAGATTGACACTAAGGACAACCTTGCTGATCTATTTACAAAGAGCTTGCCGCAGAAAGTTTACGAACGACATATTCGTGAGCTGGGTCTGAGGTGGATGCCGACCACTGACAGTGGTTAACGAGATAGCAAGCTAGATAGACGCACTGTAAAATATGTAATATCTTAGATATGCTTTGAGTATAAGTGGGAGATTGATGGGTTTTGTATACTAAAATCATTTTTTATAATGAGTATACGACGGTTTATTTCTCCTATCTTTCAAACAAACTTACATGTATGTAACAATGGTATCCTCTTGTCTCACCGATAGGGACGATCATACGACGTGAAGTAGATTGCAGAAGATAGTATGATCACTTGACCTAGTGAGACATAAACCAAATCACAGCCGAGACAGCGTATGAGGATACGTCTGTCCGGATGGCTGCGGCATTGTCAGAATAAGTAGTCTGTCTTGGTTACTTGACATGTTGGTACGCAAATGTGGCGTATTGATGGACCTCAATGAGATGTATTCGATTGTCTGACATCAGCGAATACTAGATCTCATTATTGATTGAGTCAAAACCCTATTGAAGGTTCAGGGGTTTGCACGGATTGACTGCTGCTTTGACTTGCCATAGTGGAGAGCCTAAGTAACTTGCGCGTATATCCACATTTTGGGTAACAGCAGTTCGTGTAATACTGCCTGAGATTGAGGTTAGGTAACTATATCCGAGTAATAGGATGGGGACATTCCCTGAGGAGCTCAATGACATTCATCGTGCCAAAGTCCTGCAGGGTGATTAATTTCAGGCACGAGTGATAAAGATTGAGTTGTACTACTCATGAATAATAAGATATTAATTGATTGTAGATAGAGCTTGTCAGAAGTTCCGATTAATTAATGAATGTCCGGTAACTTTAAATATGGGGATTCTCAATTAATGCAGCTCGCTCTCATAACGTGGTAATAAAGTTGTAGGTCAGTATTAATTCTTTGGTTAAAAAGGATTAATATTAATTAATTAATTGTGTCCTGGGTTGTGGACATGAGAATTAATTAATTTATAGGCCCACTTTATTATTTGCATTAGGTCACAGGACTTGCCCAATTTTATATGCTGAATTGAGCCCAGCAGCCCATTAGTGTTAAAATCCTAGGTCTATAAATAGACATCTCTCTCTCAGAAAGCTTAGCTAACTTTGAACATAATTCAAATTAGTTGAAACCCTAGGGGAGAGACAGAGGGGGCGACGGCTTCTGTGCAAAAGGGAGGAGAATTTTGATTCTGGCCTTGCACAACTACAGATCTATGGAATCCTCACCAGTAGCAGATCTGAACAGCATTGGGATACAGCCCTGAAGATCTGATCTTGAGAACATAATTCTCTTTTCTATTTTCTTTATTTTCGATGAAGTCTAGAAATTAGATTTCTAATTTCTGTTTCCGTAGATTTAATCAAATCGCGTGGTTGAATTGAAAGTTGGATATTCAAACGCGAAAGATCAGATCAGACTCTACGAATTTACGGTAATCTCTTTATCTACGAATTAAATTTAGAGGAGCATGCTAGGTTTTGTGAATTATGATTATATGCAATATCCATAAATCGATCCGGTTCACTAGGGTTTTTGTGATTCGATTCACTGAAAATCCCTACATGGACCTCATCCATGAACTGCCTTCGCTCCTCGGGAGTCATGTTCTGCAGCGGTGCTTCCGGTGGATTCTCCATCCCAGGCTGTCTTTCTTTGTTCCTTCACTTGCTTTTGTTTCTCCTATAGGTGGGTTCTATTTCTGAATCGAAGGCTTCAAGATACTTTCCATTTGCTCTCGTGTTCATGCACCTTAACAAAAATTGCAGGGTATCAGTCTCTGTGTCCATCGACAAGGGGCTATCGATCAACACGAGCGATGCTTCTGTGTCGATCGATAGGGGCTTTGTCGATCTAAATAGAAGCAAAAATCACACACAAACGCACGCGAACAACAAATTAAAAACTCAATCCAAAAAATATCAAAATAATCCAATAACAAAATATAATCTTACTATCCCCGGCAACGGTGCAAATTTGATCACTGTGGAAATTATAGATTAATTATAGTTTAGTAATGCAAATAAATTTATAACCTGAAGGTTGTCAAACCCACAGGGATAGTGCAACGAAGATATTTCCTGTACTAGATGCAGTTTATCAATTCTTTGTTTGAGTGAATCAAAATCAAGAATACTGTTTTCAATTTCAATTTAGAAAATAACTTTGGAATGATATCAAGTAATAAAAAGCACAAATTCAAGGGAAATCAACCTATCCAAATCCAAAATAATTATTATGGTGGGAATCTGGCTTTGTGGAATTAATTCCTTTGTTGGGAAGTTAAAACCTAGATTACTGAAAATGAATTTTACCTTTTGAGTCTCAATAACAAAAACTAGTCAATCCCGATAAAGATACAAATTAAAACCTTACAATTGACTCTTCCTTTTGAAACAAAAAACAATTATATCAAATTCTATTTTTCTATAATTAATTATCTCCTCTCGATCTCAAATTAACAACTATAAACCTAATTCAAATTTTATCTCTCAATCCTTCTATTAAAAATAGATTTTAGAATCAAAACCATAGAATCGGAACAAATTAATTAGTGTTGGTTTAAATTGAATTACAACATACCAATTGGATGGAGAAAAACCTAAGAACCTGTTAGGGTTTCTAGTCTAGCATATTAAAATCTTACTTGAATCATAAGGAATACATAAATCTTTAAAGTCTTCAATGTCTTGAATCCAAAGAAACAATTATGTAAAGGTAAACTGGAAATTTAAAGTATTTGAATGCTGAAAATTAAAGTGAAAATAAACTAGAAATTGAACATTTTTTTCGATCTCTAAAAGTCCTATTTATAGGGGAGGAAATTGAATCTTCAAAAGGTGATGGGTCTTGAAAGGTAAATCTCCAACTTGGGCGAAAATTCCCAACTTTGCCTTCTGTGTCGATCGACACGGCCACCAAGTCGACATGTTTTTTGTCCTTCTTTTAGATCAATTCTCAACACCTGTGTCGGTCGACTCTCAGGATGTCGATCGACACAGACGTCAACCTCCAACCCTTGAGTCGTCCGATCTTCCTTTATCTCGAACTCCTTCTTCTCCTCTGTGTCGATCGACTGAGATAATATCAATCGATATAGACGCATTCTGGCGAATATTCCTCACATTTTATCAACACTTCAACAATTCATCTCTTTTGTACCCAAAAACCTACAAAACTTATCACGACAAGCATAATATCCTCTATAAACAGCTCATGCTCGTTTATTAACCTAAAACTAATGCAAATGCTGGAAATAATAAAGAAAACAATATGATAAGTGAGGCAAAATACGAGCTTATCACCCTTATGGTTTCATATCAAATACACGAAGGGTTACAACTCCTCCCTCCTATTAATCCTTCCTTATCATATGAAAAGGAGGGTTAAATCTCATCCCTCCTCCTTATCCATCGTCAATGTTTGGCCCATTAGTATATCTCAAAAAGAGGGTGATCGTGTCCCCTCCTCCTTATCTATCCTCAATGCTCGTGCACTGGTATTTATCATTAGGCACAAAATGAATACAATGATCCATCGACACTTAAAAATAAGACATTTTATTATTTATGAAAACATTTGGCAAAAACATTTTGATAGGATAAAGTAGTGTCCACCTTATATGAGGTGATGTTCGAACTTGCTACTCTACGAGATGCTTTCTTTCCACAATCAATATTACGTAGTTAAACAATAACATGAAATTACTAGGTGTTAAATTATGCTCATGCATGTTATCTATTTAATATAACATCTTTCATGATCTTGTTTTCGTTTATGTTCAACTAGCATTGGTTAAACATGTTTGATATATCATTAATTTGCATGTTGATTACAATGTCTATCTCGATCATTCTAATAATGTATTTCATGTTCACATATTAACTCATGCTCTTCACAAAAATTACTACATCTTATCCAACAATATAGAGTTCTTATTTCATGTAGATTTCAATCATTTAAGATGGCCAAGTAACTTGTTTTATATCTAAGTATGATATTTAGAAAACGTTTAGTAAATGCACTTTGTGTGTGTTCTTTAACTACAGGTGTTACAGTTTGGTCGGGGAAGGGGACGAATTTCATGGATCTAGGGTGAGTGAAAACAGGGCACTGATTTGAACAATTCACCATGACTCACACATAAGTCATTTTGGGCTGAAAATGTGAGAAAGTGTTCCAATGTAAGTTAAGTGTTTGAAGATTAAATATCAAAGCCAAAGACCAAGTATATTTTTGTCCACACCAACTACAACACATTGTTGGTCCCGGTTTTTCAGAGTATAATAAAACGTTACGCAGCGGAAATAAAGTTAAGTGTTTTCTTGCACGCTACTTACACTCAGCTGACAACTGGCAGCTGGTCAGCTGGTGCTGGTTACTCAGTACGCAGCTGACAACCGGTCAGCTGGTGATTCAAAACAGAATAATTAGCCTTGTTTGCACAGTTATATATCAGTTTCAGGATATACTCCAGCACTTGAGTGCTGGGTTTAAAATATGAATGAAAGACAGAAAGCTGATAAATAACAAGGGATTTTTATAGTGGTTCGATCAATCGATCTACGTCCACTCTCCAGTCGAAGCACTGGAAATTCCACTAAGAGTAATCAGGTACAGGTCTCCTACGATCTATCTCTAGCTGGTGAATGCCTCGTCCACCAGTTCACTAGATCAACCGCTCCCGGTCCTGGATCCTTCTTCAACTCTCCTTAGCTAATGGAGTGCGAGCACGTCACTTCAACCTCCACAGCTAGCAAGGTGTTTTAGTTCTCCCAAGAACGTAACAGTCTCTACGGCAGAATGCCCGTAATAACTCAAGTGCTGGTAAGCACAGGAGCTGCTGTGAACTCTCTCGAAGGAGAAAGAACACCAAGTGAGATCTTGAACTTACAAGCTTAAAGCTTGAAGTCTCGTGTTTGATAAATCAACACACGGAAAGCTTTATGAAAAGCCTCGAAAGTACTTTATGCAATCTTGCAATAACTTCAGTTCTTTCGGTGGTTGAGCAGATGAGTAGAATCATTAGTATTTGAATGTTGGTGGTTGCGACGTATTTATAGCCGCATGAACCGATTCAAACTATCTAGCCATTTGGACGCATCCAGAAAGGTGTCAGACCTGGGATGTCCTTCTGACGGCGGTAGGTATGTTTTTCCGGAAGGACCCATACCTTTGACCTCTTTATCTGACACAGATCTCTTTGTGTCAGAACGGCTCTTTCTGTCAGTCCAAGGAATAAGACTGGCGTCTTGTGACTGATAGACTTTAAGTTATCCTTCCTTAAAGTCATACTTTGTCAGTCGATTCCTCAGAGAATCTTCTTTTTGTCTCTACTACGCGGGGAGAGAGAATCTGGAATTCTGCTGGTATCATCTGACTGGTAGATCATTCTGGTGATCTTGTGCTGGCAGTCTCTGCTGGTGACTTGCCCTGGCATAATCAAAGTCTACCAAAAGTCTGGATGTTAATTCTTCTCGGAATCTCCAATGACTGGTGAAATCACCGCTGGTGAATAGTGTAAGTAGGAACACGCATTCGCCTGGTAAGGTTTGTCAGCCGCCTGCTGATGAAACCCTTCCCAACTGGTGAACAGTAACCAGTCATAAGCGCTTCTCATGCTGGTGAACAGTGTCAGCACGAGTCTTTGTCAGCCGCCTGCTGATGAAACTTTTCCCAACTGGTGAACAGTAGCCAGTGGTTAGCGTTTCTCATGCTGGTGAACAGTGTCAGCATGAGTCTTGATCAGCTGCGACTTACAACTCAATGGACCTAAACAGGACTTTACATTTAAGACCAGATCTATGTAGAGACAACTGACGCTGGTAGGACTTAGGATTTGATCCACCAAAACTATAATCTAAACAAGTAAGCTACTGGGGGAGGAAACCTTAGACAGATTTCCCAACACACATGCTGCAACAGATTTCCACAACTATTTGCAAAATCCCAAACTCTAAAGCCACTTAACAATTTCGTGAAAAACCAAATGGAAAATTTCCTAACACATCAAGGCATGTTATATACAAATTTCAGCTTAAAATCATTGCATTGTCTATGCCTAATATGCTCAAACATCTTAGATTAAAAAAAGGGAATGCAGGATCAAAATAAAAAACTGGCACAACAACTTGTTTCGGGCATAACTCACAAACCACAATATATTTTTGAGAAATTTCAAAAATCCAATGTACTCCTAACTCATTAAAGTATATCCTATCCAAAAATAAGCAAGATTTAAGTTCATTTGACCTGTCTGCTGTACCCCAACAGATTGTGCAGATAGTTGGATTTTCATACATTGGCATCAAAATCATTTTCCAACTTGATAAGCTCGTATTTTGCCTCACTTATCTTTTTGTTTTTCATTATTATTTTATGCATTTACATTAATTTTTAGTTAATAATCGAGCATGAACTATTTATAGAGCATTCAGTTTTGTAGGTATATGAGGCTAAAAATGAGCAAAAGGTGAAAAGAGGCGAGTTACACAGAGTTGCTGCTTCGATTGATACACGGGAAGTCAACCAAGTTGGATGACGTGCCAAAATCATAAAGCATGTCCTCTGTGTTGATCCACGTGGTGCATGTCAATTGACACAGAGGTCGATGTCGATTGAAGGAAGGCAAGAAAAAGAAGACTCGGCACATGTATTTGTGTCGATTGACACCGGCGGTGTTGATCGACACAGAAGTTGGAAAGACGGATCAACATGAAGGCTTTTTCTGAATGTTGACTTGCATGTGTGTCGATCGACACACACTGTTTGTCGATCGACACAAAAGTCCGGAAAGGAAATATTCTCTCAAATTGGGGATTTTCCTTCTCAAGCCCAATCCCTTTTGAAGATCAAATTCCTCCCCTATAAATAGGACTTAATTAGATCGAAAATAATGTCCTTTAATCTTTTTTTTTCAGTTTTATCTTTATTTTTTTAGCATTAAACTCATTAATTTTCAGTACTCTTTTATTTTACTTGTTGCTCTGATTCCTGAAATTGAAGGTTTAAGATTCCTATTTTCGTTATGAATCAAGTAAGTTCCTTTATGGTTATTGCAATATGTAATTTTAATATGTTAGGCTAGAAATCGTAACAGGTTCTAGGATTTTCACCATCTTTTAAGCATGTTTTAATTCGATTAATTACAAAACCTAATTAATTGGTTCAAATTATATGTTTTTAAATCCAAAATCTATTTTCAATTGAAGGAACGAGAGATGAAAATTGGATTAGGTTCATAGTTAGTAAATTGAGACCCAGAGGAGATTATTAATAACGTGAAAATATAATTTGATACAATTGGTTTCTGTCCTAAAAGGAAGAATCAGTGGTAGGGTTTTTAATCTCTATCTTTATTGAGATTGATTAACTTTTGTTTTTGAGACTGAGAGGAGATAATCACAAGTTAATTAATAATCTAGGTTTTAATTGCCTAACCAAGGAGTTAATTCCAAAGTATCAGATTTCCCACCTTAATGTTTGTTTTTGGGTTTGGATTAATTCATTATACATGTTAATTGGATTGGTTGTATTCCCTGGAATCTGTGCTTTTTATTATAGAATTTTATTCCCAAGTTATTTTCTAAATTGAAAAACAAAACTCTTTTCAAAATTGGATTTTCTCTAACAACGAATACATAAACTATGCCAGTACATGAAATAATTTCTTCACACTATCGTTGTGGGTTCGACATTTCTTTGGATTATAAATTTATTTGCATTGCTATACTATAATAAATCTGTTTAATTTTAAGAGTGATAAAATTGGCGCCTTTGCCGGGGATAGTCAGATTTTATTTTATTATTTGATTGTTTTCATATTTTGTTGCTTGAGTTTTTAATTTCTATCCATGTGCATGTGTGTGAAATTTTTGCTTCTGTTTCGATCGACAGCGCCTCTATCGATACATAAAAGCAGCTTCCGTGTAGAACGACAACACCCTATCGGTTGACACAGAGACTAATTCTCTGCAATTGTCTCCTTTCTCAGGTGCATGAACACAAGAGAAAAAGGAAAGAAGCTTGAAGCCTTTAACCCTGAGATAGATGACTCATGTAGGAGAAATAAAAGCAAAGCAAAGTAGAAAGAAAAAGAAAACCAGGTAGAGATGGAGAATCCACCAGAAGCACCACTTCAAAACATAACTCCCGAGGAGCAACGACAGTTTATGGATGAGGTCCGACAGCTTCGGGAGCAACTCCAAGCCGCATAGGCAATCCAAGCAGAGCAAGCTGCCACACTGGCAACAATGAACAATGGATGGAACCCTAAAAGAAAATTTTTAGTGCCACGGAGGTCCATCCTAGACCGCTTCTTACCGTAGAGACAGGAGCCGGGTTTCCAAGTTGGCATTGATACCAACAAGTTTGTGCTGAAGACTGGCTTGATTCAGATGGTTCAGCAGAACCAGTTTGCAGGAAAGAAAATTGAAGACTTGTACGCCCATCTCAGCCAGTTCATCGAGGTGTGTGATACAATAAAGAAGAATGGAGTGACCAAAGACATCATCCAGATGCGCTTACTTTCATTTTCTTTCAGGGATGAGGCCCGGTCATGGTTTGCTAGCTTGGACAAGAGAAGGATCCGCACATGGGAGCAGCTGCGAGCAGAGTTTCTCACAAAGTAATTTCCTCCCAGTGTCATTGTCAAGAGAAAGTTCGACATCACTCACTTCAGTCAGAAGTATGATGAGAGCTCGTACGAGGCTTGGAAGAGGTACAAGGAACTGTTGAGAATCTGCCCCGGGCATGGTATTGATCTTGAGATGCATTTTTTCCACTTTTACGAGGGACTGACCACTTTTACAGCAGGAGGAATCCTCATGAAGAAAAGTGGGGAAGAAGGGATGCAATTTCTTGCAGACATGGCCCTGAATAGCCACCAATAGCCTACTAAAAGGTTGAAAGCAGTGAAGGCAGTGTCCACTAATCCAGAAATTGATGTGGTGGCAGAAGTAAACAAGCTCCAAGAAGAGTTCACAAGGTGGGAGGCCATCGTTCCTGTTGAGGCCAACTACATCTACCGAGGATGCAGTTCGATCACCTCCAATACTGCTGAAGTGAATTATACCAATAGAGGTTACAACAAAAACAACTACCGAGGCAACAATCAGGGGTACAATTACAGTGCTAAAGATCACCCAGGTTTTTTATATTTTAACCCTTCTGCAGCTGAACACCCTCCACCAAGGTTCAATGTTGGTGCCGGCAGAGAAATAGTGGAGAAAAATAAATCTTTTCTAGAGGAAGTTTTGGAGAAGTTCATCAAGAATTCTGAAAACAGGTTTGGCAAGGTGGAGGCTAAAGTGAAGAACAAGTCCACTGACATGTAGCACATGACAAAGCACCTTCAGATGCTCGCCACACAACTCAGTAAAATTGCTACTACCTTGAGAAATCAACATAAGCAAGGCCAACTCCCCAACACTACAGAGGTCAATCTAGAGAAAGCCAAGTAGGTTAATGCAATTTCTATGAGTTCTGGTAAAAGGTACAGTGGTTCGAGCATGCCTGAGGATGTTTTTGGGGTGAGGAGGATGAAAATTCCATGGCAGATACCTCTATTTCGATCGACACAGGAGGTCGATAGGGAGGCAAATCGACCGATAGAGGAGAAGCTTATGTGTCGATCGACACCCCCTTTGTCGGTTGACACATAAGCAATGAAGCTACATTCGACACAGAAGTAAAGTCAAAGAAGAAGGTCGATCCGAATCCCCCGATGCCCTTCCCGCAGAGGTTTTCAAAGAAAAAGGGGGACTCTAAGTTTGCTCGATTCATGGAGAATCTCAAGAAAGTCAACATCAATATCCCACTGATCGAGGCTCTCCGCAAAATTCCCAGCTACATGAAGTTCTTGAGGAAGTTAATGACAAAGAAAAAGCTGGTAATTCAAGATCAAACAATTTCAATTCATGAGCAATGTAGTCTTCTTATGCAGAAACAGGTACCGCCAAAGAGATCCGATCTGGGATGGTTCTCTATTCCGATTGAGATTGGGGGGAAGGAGTTCAGGGATGTCCTCTACGACACCGGAGCCAGCATTAACTTGATGTCATACTCTGTTTTCCAGAAGCTGCAGATTCGCGAGATGAGGCCAACCTCAATTAATCTTCAGATGGCTGATCGCTCAGTCTCTCGACCAAGGGAAGTAGTCGAAGATGTTTTAATCCGTCATGGTCATTTAATATTCCCTGCGGACTTTGTTGTTTTGGATGTGAAGGAGCAGCATGGGATGCCAATGATCATTGGAAGAGAATTTTTGAAGACAAGTGGTTCTCTAATCGACTGCCGAGGTGGAGAGATCACACTTCGAGGGAATGATGAAATAATTACGTTTGTGATTGATCAGAGTCAGAAAGAAGCTGCATGCAACAACGTCTCCACATGTGAAGAAGATGAAGAAACTGTTGAGATTGAATGGGAGCGCGAAAATGGGATCACCACTGTTATTTGTGATCGGATGGTTTACATAATCGATGCAAGGGGGCGATGAGTCTGGACCCGGCCTCCTTTGTGAAGGATCACTTTCGTCGAGCCACGACAATAACTAAGGCACTGAATGGGAGGTAACCTATTGTTTCGAATATTTCTTTTCTATTTTCCCATAATTTTTCGTGTGCCTGTTTTGTTTTCTCTTATTCGAAAAAAAAATATTCAGAGCTCTGTTTTGATCGACACACAGGGTGTCGATCGACAGATAGGCGATCGACAGAGCGCAATTTGAATCAATAATTGGGTCGACAAGAAGGCTCTATGTCGATCGACAGGACCCATGTCAACTGACACAGAGTGCCAACAACCACAAGATTCTATCTTTCGAGTTCTGCAACCTCTAAAAGATAAAACATTGGTGTCTGAGGCCAACATTGAGGTACCATTTAAATCCTAATCCGACTTTCAAACTTATTCCTTTTGTTAATTTAATAAGTTTGGGGGGAGGAGGACTAGGAGTTGAAACTTTTTATTAAATTCTTTTATTGTTTTTAAGTTGTTCCAAAGATCATACATATTAAAAATTATTTTATTTTATTTTATTTTATTTGCATTTTTTTGAATAAAAATTGTGATTATGTGAGAAAATTTGTGAATCTATGAGATAACCCTAACAAGAATGCAAGATTTGAATCGATTAACTTTAGTATGCATTGATTGTGATAGTGGTTGAATATGTCTATAAATGTAGAAAACCGCATGATTACTTGTTTTAAAACTTACATTGGCATAAAGTTTGATGATGATTTGATGATTACTGTGCAAGAAAAATTGTCCCAAGTTTGAGAATTTGAGCTTTAAATTCAATTGTGAGTATGTCTGCATTTATTGAGTATCTCTACAACTTGCTCTATTTCTTTTTTGAGACTACTAGTGTGCACAAGTTTAGAAGTGATTTTAGGCCATCTTTGTTTAACCTTTAGCCCATACTCTGTCCCTTTCAATGTTTTATCCCTAGTCAGCCCCATTAGGTCTTTAGTGTGCTTTCTTGATTTGGAGTAAGAAAAAGTTCTTGTTTTCTCTCGTCCATGAGAGAAGGTGGTGAATAAGGGAGGAGTAATTGTGAGGAAGATAAGATATTGTTGATTACCGGGAAAGCTCGGTTGTATTCTTATGAGTAAGTGGAGTTCGTAGAGAAGGTACTGTGTGTTTTTTTTCCTTCCCTAATGCTCCAATTTATTACAATTTACATGATTGCCTCAATAAATGCAAATAATGGACCGAATGAAACGGTTACAAGAATTTACAGAAGCTTGAACATTAAAAGCCCACATCCGCTCAGCCTCTTTACTTCTGTCGGTTACAGAATCCCAACGGTCCTATGCGAAGGCATTCGTCGAACAGCAGCGTGGCACTCGTCGAATTACGGTTCGTCAAACAATATCTGAAGCCGCTCTTTCGAGGCTCAAGAACAGCCCCCAAAATTTTCGTGAGGCACGTATGAGACTCCAGAAAAGTTTTCCATACCCAGCAAACCTCGAGGTGACCCTGTGAATCCGAGCTCCCCCGAGTTATGAGAGATTCACCTTCTCCTTC
The DNA here is from genome assembly GCA_026898455.1 of Plectranthus barbatus. Classification (NCBI taxonomy): domain Eukaryota; kingdom Viridiplantae; phylum Streptophyta; class Magnoliopsida; order Lamiales; family Lamiaceae; genus Plectranthus; species Plectranthus barbatus. The sequence continues at coordinate 181,477 of JAPKLW010000280.1, read as the reverse complement.
TCGTATTTGAAGTAGATGTACGGGTTCGACGAACGAGGCCCAAAGTTGGCACCTATTCGTCGCTCCCAAGGCTAGCCAAAAGGAAGTTTACATTTTCCTTTGGCTAACCCTATGGCGCAAACTGAATCGATGATTCATTGCTGGCCCTGTTCCTGTTTATAACAAGAAACAGACCTTCCCCACGACCATGTCGGTGCAGGAAGGTTTTAAGTTCTTTCTCTCTGGGAGTTTTATTCTGGCACTACTTTGCCTCAAATATTCGTCGAGTTTATCCCCTTGGGGTATCGACATGTAGCTCGGATTGAATCCGACAAGTTCCTCTAAATGGCACTTTCTCTCTCCAAAAGCACGCGAATTAACTGCATTAAATGCGATAGCCACGCGTCACGCGCGGACTCACAAGGTCGAAAAGGCGCCTCTCGATTCCCAAGGGAGCGTCATTTCAAATTTCCATTTTTATAAAACCTATCCCCTCTGCACAACTGCCTTTCATCTGAGCGTTAACCACTTCAATTCCCTAAAGATCTTCCTGCACGCGCCATCTCAATCCCTCCAGAAACCCCTCTTTCTGCAACACCAACCATCGGCGATTTATAACGGTACATTCCCATCCTTAACTTCACAAATTCTTTGATAGTCTTAGGATTAGTCATGACTGATGCTCCGGGTTCAGCTAATTCTTCTTCCCCCTCCACCTCCGAGTCGTCCGGTTTTCTGGCGCCTGGAGTTTTTCTGGCCAACTATGATAGCCGATTCACCGGAGTCCTGACTATGGCTTGTTCCCGTATAACGGAAACCTCACTGAACCATACTTTTACCGCCCTCCGTGTCCCTCCCGAGGTTACGGCCATAGCCCCAAGTCTCGAAGACCATCCTCACCGTCCACCACTCGGATCTACTGCCTTCTCAACTAGGGTTTTTGAGAAGGGTATTACCTTGCCCCTACATCCCTTCTTTATTGAGGTTTTAGATTACTACGGCCTAGCCCCTATGCAGCTAGTCTCGGTCGCCTGGTTTAATATGTTTGGAACTCTCTTAATCTTTGAAGAGGCTGGCCTTGACGAACCCTCGGTCAAGGAGTTCGTCGACCTGTACTCCTTAGTTCGTCGGTCAAAAAAAAGCTATTGGTACTTTTCCAAGAGACACCACCACCCAGAACCATTAGTACTGAAAACCCCTTGCAACATGAAAAATTGGGCCAAGTACTTCTTTTACCTTGAGATTCCCGACGAGTTTCCTCGAATCACGGGTCACCTTCATGAGCCCCCACGTAAGTATCGTCCATTGTACATTCGTTGAATGAGGTTTCCTCACACTTATTCTCATTTTCCTTATCTTGTAGCTTACGAGAAATTCACATTGACCGAGGACGAATCAGGAAGAATCAAGCAAGCTTACGCAGTCTCCCACAGGAAGTTCGAATTCCTCTGCCGAGGCCGCTATATCGACGCCGATGGAATCCACGACATGATGGAAAGGCCCACCAGAAGTGCCCTGCGCCAGGTGCTCATGAAGAAGAAGAAAAAGGAAACCATGAAGAAGAAGAGAACCCAACAGCCCCCAAAACAACCCGTAGGACCGATACAGGGGGAGGGCCCTTCCAACATTGAAGCAAACCCAGTCGTCGAAAAACCCGACGGAGAGAGTGGGAACCTAGAGGACTCAATGTCCTGCGTTCACCCAGAGACGGGGATTACGGATCGTCGAAACAAGAGACCACGAAGGCATCTCAAAGACCAAACCACTAACTCGAAAGAAAAGACGATCACCAACCCAAACAAGAATAATGGCGGGGAGGACACCACCCTTCAAGACACTGGGGCCACTGGAGCCATCTTGACCTGCCAACCGGAACTCCACCCTTCACCCCCGAGGGACCAGGCATCCGACGAAGAGCTCATCGAGTTTATCAGGATGCTGCTTGCTGACCCACCCTGGAGCAGCCCCGACCCTGTCGTCGGTCGAACATTCTCGCACTTCTGCCAGATGCTTCAGGTACGTGATTCTTCGTTCCCTGCCATCCATTTCTTTCCTTTGAATCTATTATAGCTGTACCGTGGTTTCTTACCTCACAGAGCTTCGGAAGCCTGCGTGGGGACTACCTTGAGGTGGTTTCCTCCGAGCATGCTTGGATGCAGTGCTCCTTTGCGACAAGCAACGCCTTTGCTCTGGTCAAAGGAGAATTGGCCAAGCTCGGCGCCCTCCACGCCCAAGCTGTGGCCGATACATCGCGCTTCTAGTTGCAGAACAGCAGCCTCCTGTAGGAGAAAGCCGAACATTATGAGCGAGCTACATCTCTTCTTGCCGAGAAAGAACATGCCGACAGATGGATCAGTGAGCTCGAGAAGACGGTCCAAATCCTGGAAATCGCCCATGATGAGGAGTTCGCGGCCCGAAATAAGTCCGAGGAGGCGCATCGTCGAACGATAGAGGAAGGTGAAGGCATTGACTTCCTCGACCTCTTAGACAAGCCCGTCGGTCAACCGGCGATGGAAGCTATGCACAGCTTGGTGTGCGCCCAGGTCAAGGAGCTCGTCCTGAAGAAATATCCTGACTTGGACCTGGGCTTCCTAAGTCCGTAAGATGGAGACAACGAGGAGGAAGAGGAAGATGCCGATGAGAACATCAAAAAAGATTGAAGATATCTGTTTGCTCTCTCCATTCTACTACCTGCTAACGCTTTGCTTATAATCAAACTAAGACTTAACTCTCCATTCTGTAAGAACAATCGTCCCCATTGACTTTCTATGTTTGCCATTACAACCACCGACTCTACCTCGAACTCAAATATTTCCACTATCGACGAAAAAAGAAAAACAAACAGATAAACTCACACAGAACCTCAAATACAAACCCAACGTACAAACGCCAACTTTTTAAAAAAAATTAAATTTCTTTAAATACTTCATGTTCCAGGTGTTCGGAATATCCTCCCCCTCCGGTGTCCGCAAACAATATGCTTCGTTTGCCACCACCTTCAAAACGATGTAGGGTCCTTCCCAACTCAGAGCAAACTTCCCAGCATTCAAGTCCTTCGTGTTCTGGAACACGTAGCGAAGTACCCAGTCGCCCACTCGGAGAAACCTCAGCTGGACCGACTTGTTACAATACTGATCCACTTCCAACTGTCTTATCTCTATTCTTTTCGAAGCCTCCATTCTAGTGTCGTCTACAAACTCTAGTTCGTCTAGCCGACGTTGCTCATTGCTTTCCTCTTCAAAAAATTCGACCCTAGGACTCCCATGGATTAGTTCAATCAAAGTTACTGCCTCGACTCCATAAGCCAAAGAAAATGGGGTCTCCTTCATCAAAGTCCGAGCAGTGGTTCGATATGACCAGAGCACACCTGGCAATTCCTGTACCCAAGCTCCCTTAGCTCGTCCCATTTCTTCTTCAGCATCCCAATGATAGTTTTATTCGTTGACTCGGCTAACCCATTAGCCTCCGGATATCGGGGTGTCGACAAGAGCAAGTGTATACCCAAGGTAGCGCAATAGTCCTTAACTTTTCCACTAATAAACTGTCTGCCATTGTCCGTAATTATTTCTTTGGGTTGACCGAAATAACATATCAGGTGTTTCCAAGCAAAGGAAATCACTTCCCTGTCCCGAATCCTTACCAGAGGTTCGGCCTCCACCCACTTGGTAAAAGAGTCTGTCGCCACCAGGATGTATTGCTTACCCCCGACGCCCTTTGGTAGTTGGTCGACGATGTCAAGCCCCCAGCGGTAGAAAGGCCAGACTGGCACATTTGCATGCAGAGCCTCGGCCTTCAAATACGTCGTCCCTACAAATCGTTGGCACGCATCGCACTTCATAACCAGCTCCTTCACGTCTCTTCTTAATGTGGACCAGAAAAATCCCGGGGAGACAACCCGATTCGCTAGGCGCCTGGGGCCAGCATGGTTTCCACAGCTTCCAGAATGTACCTCCTGGAGGACAGCTGAAATTTCCTTGCCGTCGACACATTTTAACAGTGAACCCTCGAACGATCTCTTGTTTAACTCCCTGTCTAAGAGCGTGAATCGGGCTGCCCATCGGACCAATTGCACAGACTCCACCGAAGATCCTGGCAACTTCCCGTTGCGCAGATACTCGACGAACGGTGTCATCCAAGAGTCAGAGCCATTATCCACAGGTAAAATCTCCTACCAACCTTTGCTAACCTCTGCAGCCGGCCATAACGCCATAGGCAATACTCTTGACCCTCGCCACTATGCGGCGGCGGCAAAACTTGCCAGGGTGTCGGCATGCTCATTTTCTTCTCTAGGAACGTGGTTGACCGACACTTTGTCGAACCTCTTCAGCTCTTCCTCCACAATGGCCTGGTAGGCTAACATACAGGGATCCTTCACTTGATACTCACCCCGAAATTGCCCTGCCACAAGTTGAGAGTCCGTTCTGATGCGTACCCACCTGATTCTTAAGGTCGTTGCCAGACGCAACCCTGCTATCAATGCTTCATACTCTTCTTCGTTGTTCATTGCCTTGAAGTTGAAATGGATTGCCCTCTCAAATATCACCTGCTCCGGGGACACCAATAACACTCCGGCCCCTACTCCCTTTGAATTGCTGGAGCCATCGACAAACAGATCCTAGGCTTCAGACGTGTTGCTATCATCGCGAAATGTCTCAACCTCGGCCTGTATATGGAGTTCCGGCGTGAATTCGGCGATGAAGTCCGCTAAGATTTGACTCTTGATTGTTGTTCTGGGCAAAAAGCTTAAACCTTAACCCCCCCAATTCGATCACCCACTTCATTACATGGCCGGACAGTTCGAGCATGGCCATAATATCATGGATCGGGAAGCTAGTCACAACCGCTATCTCATGGCACTCAAAATAGGGTCGAAGCTTCCTAGAACACACAACCAAGGCCAGTGCCAGTTTTTCCAATGCCGAATACCGAGCCTCCGTATCTAGCAAGGATTTGCTTATATAGTAAACAGCGTGCTGAGATCCGTCCTCCTCTCGCACTAACACCCCACTCACAGCGTGATTTGACACTGCCAGATATAGCTGCAACACTTCCCCCGCTCTCGATTTCTACATTACTGGGGGTGAGGTCAGATAAGACTTTATTTCTTGCAGGGCGTCATCACACTCAGCCGTCCATTTAAATCTTTATGCTTTTTTGTTTGCCTGGAAGAACTTGCCCGTGCGATCAGAATAATGGGAGATGAACCGACTTACCGCGGCATGCTTTCCAATCACCTTCAGCAGCTCCTTTAAGGTCGACGGTGGGACCAAATCCTGAATGGTGCGGACCTGCAATGGATCTACCTCAATACCCCTCCTCTTAACGACATATCCTAAGAATTTCCCAGAGGAGACACTGAACAGACATTTCGTCGGGTTTAACTTCATCTGGTATGCGTCTAACACATCGAAGGCCTCCACTAGATGCGACAAATGACCTTCCCTTTCTTGAGATTTCACCAACATGTTGTCGATGTATACCTCCATCGTGTTCCCTTGTTTCTTCGAAAACATCCGATTCATCAACCGCTGGTACGTCGAACCAGCATTCTTCAGCCCAATGGCATAACCCTATAGCAATAAATGCCTCGATCATTGACGAAAGTCGTCCTCTCCTAATCCCTCTCATACATAGGGATCTCATTATACCCCGAAAAGGCATCCATGAAACTCATCAACTCATGTCCTGCAGTAGAATCAACCAATCGATCAATATGTGGCAAAGGGAAGGGATCCTTCGGACACGCCTTGTTGAGGTCTGTGTAGTCCACACAAACCCTGTTCTTCTCATTCTTCTTTTTTACTACGACGATGTTGGCTAGCCATTCAAGGTATTTTACCTCTCGGATGAACCCCACCTTTAGCAGATTTTCTTCCTCCTCTGCTTACGGCGTTCCGCTCCGGAGCAAATCTCCTTCGCTTCTGTATTACTAGTCTTGAGTTGGGATTCACTTGCAATCAATGCGTAATAACCCGGGGATCGATTTCTGGCATGTCTCTGTGGCTGAAAGCAAACAAGGCCACTCTAGAATCCAAGAATCCTACCAACTGTGCTTTTGGTCCTTCGTCGAGATCCTTGCCAACGAATGTCACCTTAGACGGGTCCAAGGGATCCAACACCACCTCTTTGGCTTCCTCGACTTGTTCGAGCACTCCAACTGTCCGAAGGGTAATAACATAGCAATCCCTAGCTGCGTGTTGCTCACCATGGATCGCTCGAACCTCCCAGGGCATCGGGAACTTGACCATCTGGTGGAAAGACGAGGGTACCGCCCCCATCTCGTGTAACCACGGCCTTCCTACAATCGCATTGTATGATGATTATATGTTCACCACCTGGAGTTTAACCGTGAGGTTAACTCCTTCCGCGTACACCTGCAGCATGATTTCCCCAATTGGATCAAGCACCTCACTGCTAAAGCCGACTAACTGAGTTTGGCTTGGTCTCACATCTTCGAGCAAGATTCCCATCCCTTCTAAAGTACTGGCGAACAGGAGATTCGAGGATGCCCCTGAGTCAATGAGAATTCATCGGACTCGACAGTTTGCTATCAACAACACAATGAAAAGTGCGTCATTATGTGGTCATAGAACACCTTCCGAATCTTCGGGACTGAACCCAATTATTTCTTGCAAAACAGGTCTCATGGCTCTCCATTCCATGGCCCTGGCTTCTCGGTAATGCCTCTTGCGGGCGTTCTTGGAGTGCCTTGCCAGATCGCATCCTCCGTGTATCATGATCACTGTTTGCCTTACTTCTGGTGGTACGGGGACCGGTACTCTGTTGGCACCCATTGCTGGGTTCTTTTCCTTGGCGTTTCAGCCCCTTCGCCAGGTGTTTGCTTTACCCCAAGCACCCTAGAATTCTTTGAGGTGCCCCAATTCTAGAAGCCTTTGAATCTCCCGGAGGAAATCTCTGCATTGTACAGTAGTGTGTCCGTAACTGTGATGAAACACACAAAATCATTGTGGGTTCTGCCCGACGCTCAAAACCTTTTTCGGCCACTTAACAACTCTTCCCATTTTTTCCATTTCACGTACGACTACCACCGGATTAACATTCAAGTTGTAAGGAGAGGTTTGTCTAGCGGTATTTTGGTTGCTAGCGATTCTCCTGTCCGAATTACGCTGGTATGGCTGGAAATTGGATGTGGACCGAGAACTACCCCCTTTTTCACCCCGACTAGGCACCTTTCCTCTGTCCCTTTGATTCAGGTTCGCCTGTTCCAACTCTCGCCTAAGTTGAACCTCCGCTCTTGCCAGGACCTCCCCGAAGGTCGAACATGGATACTCGACGAGTTTCCTGAAGATGTGTGAGCCTGGCCGAAGGCCATTCTTAAATGCTGAAATTGCAGTTTCTTCGGAGCAGTTTAAGATGGTAACCGTGAGCTCGTTAAACCTCCGAATGTACTCCCTGAGCGGCTCACCCTCCTTTTGTATTACTCGATTCAGGTCGTCGGATCTAGAAGGAACCCGACAGCTAGATGAGAATTGTTCGACGAACTTCTGATGAAGCTCAGCGAAGGAGGATATGCTCCCGTTGGGGATCCGCATGAACCACTGCATGGCTTGACCCTCCAGACATGCGGCAAAACTCTTGCACATACATGCCTCCTTCGTTTCTTCCGACACAGAAACCATATGCATTTTGAAACGATACAGCGTTATGAATTCCTTTGGGTCCGCGGTCCCATCGTATGATTTGAGCGAGAGAGCTGTGAATCGGGAAGGGAGTTTTATACTGGAAATTCGGCGTGTGAATGGAGTATCGTTGTAGCCCCTAGGCGCGATTGTGAGTGGCTGGACAGGCACTCCAGTGATGGCGGCAAACACCTTTGCCATCACGTCGAGCCTCTTTTCCAAATTGGCCATCTTCTTATTACCAAGCTCGTCGACTAAGTCATGATCTTTCGTGTGCAAAAAACCGCAAGTTCTACAAGACTCGCTTGTAGACTGTCAGCGAGAACGATTGTGACGGGACTTGTTGCTACTTGATCGGCTCTCTTCCCCGCTATTTTGCCCATGAAGTCGGGCTAATTCTCCGCAGATCCGAGCAGCTTCGAGAGTGGTCCTATGGTTTACCCTCACTTAAGGTATTCATCTCCACCTAATTCTTTGCATATTTCTCTCAAACTCCTCCCACCTTGCTGCTTCTGACGCCATATTTCTCTCAAACTCCTCCCACCTTGCTGCTTCTGACGCCCTTGTTCCTTTGTGGCCGCTTTCGATCATCGTAGTTTTTTCCCTTTCTCCGGGTTTCCAAGTTGGCATTGATACCAACAACTTTGAGTTGATGACAGGCTTGATTCAGATGGTTCAGCAGAACCAGTTTGCAGGAAAGGAAATTGAAGACTTGTACGCCCATCTCAGCCAATTCATCGAGGTGTGTGATACGGTAAAGAAGAATGGAGTGCCCAAAGACACCATCCAGATGAGCTTATTTTCATTTTCTCTCAGGGATGAGGCCCGGTCATGGTTTGCTAGCTTGGACAAGAGCAGGATCCGCACATGGGACCAGCTGCGAGCAGAGTTCCTCACAAATTAATTTCCTCCCAGTGTCATTGTCAAGAGAAAGTCCGACATTACTCACTTCAGTCAGAAGTACGATGAGAGCTTGTACGAGGCTTGGAAGAGGTACAAGAAATTGTAGAGAATCTGCCCCGGGCATGGTATTGATCTTGAGATGCAGGTTTGCCACTTTTATGAGGGACTGACCACTTTTACGGCTGGAGGCATCCTCATGAAAAAAAGTGGGGAATAAAGGATGTAACTTCTTGCAGACATGGCCCTGAACAGCCACCAATAGCCTACTAAAAGGTAGAAAGCATAGAAGGCAGTGACCACTACTCCAGAAATTGATGTGGTGGCAGAAGTAAAGAAGCTCCAAGAAGAGTTTACGAGGTTGGAGGCCATCGTTCCTGTTGAGGACAACTACATCTACCGAGGAAGCAGTTCGATCACCTCCAATACTGCTGAAGTGAATCATACCAATAGAGGTTACAACAACAACAACTACCAAGCCAACAATCAGGGGCACAACTACACTGCTAAAGATCTCCCAGGTTTTTTATATTTTAACCCTTCTTCAGCTGAACACCCTCCACTAGGGTTCAATGTTGGTGCCGGCGAAGAAATAGTGGAGAAAAATAAAATTGTGCTAGAGGAAGTTTTGGAGAAGTTCATCAAGAATTCTGACAACAGGTTTGGCAAGGTGGAGGCTAAAGTGAAGAACATGTCCACTCACATGTAGCACATGACAAAGCACCTTCAGATGCTCGACACACAACTCAGACAGATTGCTACTACCTTGAGCAATCAAAACAAGCCAGGCCAACTCCCTAACACTACAGAGGTCAATCTACACAAAGCCAAGTAGGTGAATGCAATTTCTTTGAGGTCTGGTACAAGGTACAGTGGTTCGAGCATGCTTGAGGATGATTTTTGGGGCGAGAAGGATGAAAATTCCACGACAGATACCTCTGTTTCGATCGACACAGGAGGTCGATAGGGAGGCAAATCGACCGACAGAGGAGAAGCTTTTGTGTCGATCGACACCCCCTTTTTTGGTCGACACATAAGCAATGAAGCTACATTCGACACAGAAGTAAAGTCAAAGAAGAAGGTCGATCTGACTCCCTCGATGCCCTTCCCGCAGAGGTTTTCTAAGAAAAAGGGGGACTCCAAGTTTGCTCGATTCACGGAGAATCTCAAGAATGTCAACATCAATATCCCATTTATCGAGGCTCTCCGCGAGATTCCCAGCTACATGAAGTTCTTGAGGAAGTTGATGACAGAGAAAAAGCTGGTAATTGAAGATCAAAAAATTTCGATTCATGAGCAATGTAGTCTTCTTTTGCAGAAATAAGTACCGCCAAAGAGATCTGATCTGGGATGGTTCTCTATTTCGATCGAGATTGGGGGGAACGAGTTCAGGGAAGTCCTGTACGACACAGGAGCCAGCATTAACTTGATGTCATACTTTGTTTTTCAAAAGCTGTAGATTGGCGAGATGAGGCCAACCTCAACGAAACTTCAGATAGCTGATCGCTCAATCTCTCGACCAAGCGGAGTAGTCGAAGATGTTTTAATCCGTGTTGCTCATTTAATATTTCCTGCGGACTTTGTTGTTTTGGATGTGAAGGAGCTGCATGGGATGCCAATGATCATTGGAAGAGAATTTTTGAAGACAAGTGGTTCTCTAATCGACTGCCGAGGTGGAGAGATCACACTTCGAAGGAATGATGAAATAATCACGTTTGTGATTGATCAGAGTCAGAAGGAAGTTGTATGCAACAACATCTCCACATGTGAAGAAGATGACGAAACTGTTGAGATTGAATGGGAGCGCGAAAATGGGATCACCACTGTTATTTGTGATCGGATTGTTTACATAATCGATGCAAGGGGGCGACGAGTCTGGACCCGGCCTCCTTGGTGAAGGATCACTTTCGTCGAGCCATGACAATAACTAAGGCACTGAATGGGAGGTAACCCATTATTTTTATTATTTCTTTTTTGTTTTTCCTTAATTTTTCGTGTGCTTGTTTTGTTTTCTATTATTCGAAAAAAAAATATTCAGAGGTCTGTTTTGATTGACACACATGGTGTCGATCGACACATAGGCAATCGACAGAGCGCATTTCGAATCAATACTTGGGTCAAGAAGAAGGCTCTATGTCGATCGACATGACCACTATCAACTGACACGGAGTGCCAACAACCACAAGATTCTATCTTTTGAGTTCTGCAGCCTCCGACAGATAAAACATTGGTGTCTGAGGCCAACATTGAGGTATCATTTAAATCCTAATCTGACTTTCAAACTTATTCCTTTTGTCAATTTAATAAGTTTGGGGGGAGGAGGACTACGAGTTGAAACTTTTTTTTACATTCCTTTATTGTTTTTAAGTTGTTCAAAAGATCATACCTAAAAAAATTATTTTATTTTATTTTATTTTAATTGCATTGTTTTGAATAAAAATTGTGATTATGTGAGAAAATTTGTGAATCTATGAGATAACCCTAACAAGAATGCAAAATTTAAATCGATTAACTTTAGTATGCATTGATTGTGATAGTGGTTGAGTATGCCTATAAATGTAGAAAACTGCATAATTACTTGTTTTGAAACTTACATTGGCATAAAGTTTGATGATGATTTGATGTTTACTGTGGAAGAAAAATTGTCTCAAGTGTGAGAATTTGAGCTTTAAATTCAATTGTGAGTGTGTCTTGATTTATTGAGTATCTCTACAACTTGCTCTATTTCTTTTTTGAGACTGCTAGTGTGCACAAGTTTAGGAAGTGATTTTAGGCCATCTTTGTTTAACCTTTATCCCATACACTGTCCCTTTCAATGTTTTATCCCTAGTCAGCCCCATTGGGTCTTTAGTGTTCTTTCTTGATTAGGAGTAAGAAAAAGTTCTGGTTTTCTCTTTTCCATGAGATTGTTTATGTGTTTATTAATCCTCATAAGCTCAAATGTAGAATCAAGATTGTTTAGAGCATAAAAGGATATGTGAAAAAGAGAAAAAAATGAATAAAAGATCCTTGGATTGTGTTGAAAATTATAGGAGATGGGTGGATATCAATAGATAGTACTTGGATTGGTTGAGAGTCATGAACTCAATTGATTTAGTCACTTGGCCAAATATTTTTCTACCTTTCACTAAAAAGCCTACGTTGAAACCTTGAATAAAGTCCTTTTTGATCTTAGACTTGTGTGCACATATTTGCAATGGAGATTTAGAACATTTGCAAGCTTATGGTAGAACTTGATTTGCATAACTTGTGTGATCTCATATTATGAGTTTTCCATGGAATGAATGAAAACACTTCCCTTTTGAGTTTTCCATGGTTTACGAATTTTTTTTATCTTACGAAGTGTTGTTGTTTTGTGAATTTACGAGTTTAATTGTGATGAATCTTGTGAGGCATTGCATTTCTCTTCTTGAACTATTGATTCATTCCTTAGTTGATTAAGGAAAATCAAGTGTTTAAGTTTGGGGGGTTGATAAGCTCGTATTTTGCCTCACTTATCGCTTTGTTTTCTTTATTGTTTTATGCATTTACATTACTTTTTAGTTAATAATCAAGCATGAGCTGTTTATAGAGAAAATTATGCTTGTTCTGCTTAGTTTTGTAGGTATTTGAGGCTAAAAATGAGCTAAAGGTGAAAAGATTCGAGTTACACAGAGTTGATGCTTTGATTGACACACGGGAAGTCGACCAAGTTGGAAGACATGCAAAAATCCTTAAGCATGACCTCTGACCTCTGTGTTGATCGATGTGGTGCATGTCGATCGACAAGGAGGTCAGATGTCGATCTAAGGAAGGCAGGAAGAAGAAGGCTCGACACATGCATGTGTGTCGAGTGACACGGAAGTTAGAAAGATGGATCGACATGAAGGCCTTTTCCGAATGTCGACTTGCATGTGTGTCGATCGACATACACTTTGTCGATCGAAACAAAAGTCCAGAAAGGAAAAATTCTCTCAAATTGGGAATTTTCCATCTTAAGCCCATTGCCTTTTGAAGACCAAATTATTCGCTATAAATAGGACATAATTAGCTCGAAAATAATGTCCTTTAATCTTTTATTTTTTTTCAGTTTTATGTTTATTTTTTCAACATTAAACTCTTTAATTTTAAATACTCTTTTTATTTTAAACATCTAACATTATGGAATATGATTCATTATATTACCCATCCATTCAAGTAAAAGTCGATACCCTCATTCCTTGATCGTACATGCAATTAGATATTAGGAACTTAAAAGGAGTAGGAAAGACCCTACTTGAAAGTGAAAAACGTTCAGTTGTGGGGTTGTCTCTTCAAGGTGAAAAAACAAATTCTTCTTGATCGATTATTCGCTTCTCCTTGCTCCCAACCCACTGCATCTTGTAGTTCTTCCTCAAATACGTTCTTTTCCTCCGATTTCGCAGCTAGGTCAAATAGTGGGGATAGGAATCTTATAACGCTTTTGGTATATATACATAGAGTGGAATGAGAGGTGTAGTTTTACGTAAGTATAGAAGTAATTGACTCGAGTTTGGGTGAGGTTTACGGTTGGGAAAGGGGCTGCAGTTGTAGAGGTCTTCAATGGAGGTGTTCGTGTGTTGAGGAGAAAGAGAATGGCGAGGGAGAGAGAGATCGACGAGAGGGAGTGGAAAAATTAGAGGATTTTTGTGGAAAATTAGAAATAGGGTATATGTATTTTAATTAATTTGGTATTTACCAATTTAACCCCACTTAAAACATTAAACATGCCTTCTACAAATTCTAATATGGTAATTTCCCCTTTTATTATTCCATCGACTTAGGCAATATTTCTTTATTTCTTAATTTGGATTATACAATCCCAATTAAATCAAATCCTATTATCTCACATTACTTAAACTCAAATTATAATAATTTCTAGTCTATTTATTCATAGGACCGAAAATAATTTTCATAGAGCCAAGAAATATGTTCCGGAGTTTCCTATCGGAATTAATTCATTGGATGACTCGCTGCAATAATTAATTACTAAAATTGGAAAATTAAATCAAAAAATAATACTTAAAAACTAAACGATCCGAATAGAGGACAAAATACTATTAATTTTCTTGTCAATAAATTCTTGGTAATTGCATGCGATTTAATTAATAATCGCGAGAATAATTATAATGTCTGAATTGCGAAGATAGTAAATAATTAAATAGAATAATTCCTCTTGTCTTCGCGACTCGTCACTGGGAAGTCGCTCTATCGAGATTTTATTCTCTTCAAAAGATTGGATTTTTGTGAGGCATTACAATAAAGAATTCAAGAAGGAACCTAATTTCCAACTCTTCTCCATATCCTTGCAACTCCGGTTTGACGGTGTCTTTGGCCTCTTTTGTACCAACGATTTGAGAATAAATGGTTTAACTTATACCTTGTTGAATGATCCCTTTCCTTGAAACTCTGGTTTGAGAGTTTCTCTTGCCTCTTTTGTACCAAAATTTTGAGAATAAATTGTTTTCCTTTCACCTTTTTGAATGATCCCTGTTGCTAATGCATTCTTTTTTTTTTTTTTTTTTTTTTTTTTTTTTACCCCTATGATTTTCTTAATCCAAATATTTTTTTAACCTTATTCAATTACATTCCAAGGATCTTGAGATAGAAAATATAAGGATTATGGTACAAATGATACGTAAAAAAATTCTATAATAAGGGTTGCTGAGCAGTACAAAGCATTCCACACAGGTAAGTTATATTTTGACAGTCACAATCACTCTTTCATCATACTTCTCAAGTAGTCCATTCTAATTCCCCATAAATGGTCTCCCACTGCTTTCATACCCAGCCGATCGGCTCGTGCCAGTGCATTACACTGGACGGCCAGACCGAACAGTTTCACCATTATTTCCATAAATTAATAATTTAATGTACTTATCTTATTTTGTTAATTATAATTTAATCTTAAGAAAATTTATAATTATAAACTACTTTAATTTAACCATTATAACACAATATATAAAAATCTAGAATTTATAACACAAATATTCAAAGTTTCGCATTCATAATATAAGCTTTTTTAAATCCATTACAAATAAAAATTAAAATAAAATAAATTAAAAAACCGGATTTATCATATTTTCTAATGATGTTGCTATATATAAACTTTGAAATTCAAGATTCTATGCAATTTACAATACAATGTTATTTTTAATTGTGTGAGATTTTGCTAAAAAAAATAAAAAATAAAAATAACTAGATTGGAAATAGAAAATTACATTATTATTTTTTTATTGTGTTTTTGTAAAATTGTGTTATTGCTAAATATTTCACATAGACTCGTAACATGGGAAGTATACTACTATATAATGATGTAAGTCTCCTCTCTTTACAAGCCGATTTTGTTGGGAGAGAAATGAGAATTTTACAAGATATCAAAACCGTCCCAGTTCAATGTGGGATCCGAATTATCCCATAATGGGATCCCATGAAACTCCATATTGTGCGTGATAGGAAATATTTTGTTTATATATGCAATTAACCCTTATACTTATCCATCATAAACTTTTGCTGTTTATATATATAATTTTCTCCCATACTTTTAGATTCGTAAATTTCTATTCCATCCTAAGTCTAGTAATATAATCTTTGAAGTGTGGAATTCGCTAAGGTTTGTTTCTAATACAATTTATCTATTGCAATATGACAACGTAGGCAACACAAAGTCATTTTACGCTAATATAAGAAACAGGGTAGGCGAAAACTTGCATTAGGCACGCCTAAAAGGTTTAAGCGGGTTTTATCCATATACCCAAATTGATTCACCCATCCCAAATAGGGTTTATTAATCCCCAATTAGGGTATATTAGATGGGTCTGAGTTGAGTTAATGGATAAAACCCGCCTAAACTGTTTAGGCGTGCCTAACCTGAGACCTTCTCAACAGGATAAGCTCTCCAAACAAGGTATATATTTAAGTTGTCCTTGGTGTTGAAAGGTTTAATAATCACAAACTAAACAATATCTATAATAAGTTTGTAACATAAAAGAAAAATATCATTTTATGTGATCGGATATTACAGCTGATGTAGCGCGGCAACATCGTCATCCATCCTTGGTCTTGATCACTTTTGATATTGGATATGAACTCACACACAGCAAAGATAACTGGACAACTTTCCATACTTGTTTTTGAGTATATTTGTTTTAGCCTCAATTAGAAGAGTCTAGAAAGAGCTGGAAGAATAATTTGTTAGATTGTAAATACTATATGCAAATTTTCTGTTGTAGTCTTGTCTTTACATACATATGTAATACTTTTGTGTATTTGAATCGAGATATAATGAAATGAATACTCTTTTATACTATGTTCTCTTCCAATACCATACTATTTTATATTAATTCTACGTGATTCTCCACGTTAAGCTCAATAATAAAATAAAATATTCAAGTTAATATATTAGAAACTAAATATATTCTTAACACTATAAGATATGTCATTCTCTCTTAGAATGATATAATAGAAGGAATTTCAATCATAAAATATTTATTTTAAAAAATGAAGGGTTTAATTGAGTTGATTAAAAAAATGGAGGGGCTTAATTAATATAAATAATTAAAGAGGTGCTAATGTGTTTGTTTGTCAAGTATTTAAATGACACGTATCCCATTTAAAAAAAATCTATGATGCACTATTTAATTGGAAAAAGAGCGTCGCAATGTAAAATATAGTATTAATGATAATAAATTCTAAGTAAAGTGTTTGTGAAGTACGAAAATGCGAATATGTAAGTTTGACACACGGTTGTCAAACTTACTCGCATTAACAGGTTAGTGTCAAGTCTTATATGCTTACAACTTTGACTCTTCAATGTCAAAGTTCCGAATCTGTTTGTTGCAACTAATTCCTACTTTTTAGGAGACTTATATTTATTCGTTTAATGACGTTTTTACTGGTCCTATTTATTAGGATTCGTATATATTATGCCTATTAATTATATCTTATTTATTATATAGTTTATATTATTATTCTAGGTTGTTATTTTAGTTCCTAAATAATAGGGAGCACCTCTACATCTTTATCTAACACCCACGTGAGTTAGTGGGAGTTCATTTTTGGTGTATGAATAGGTAAAGACGTGGAAGAAGACACGATCCATTACCAAGTAGTGGGAGAAGTGCTCGTGTGCTCCAAGTTCTATATATTCGAGACGAGGAAGACTAGAGAAGGTGCGGATCAGAGGTGAAACATATATTCATACAAGCTCTAGGCTGAATCGTCTTTCTTCAATCATTCGTCAAGCACACGAAGACTGCAATCGAGGTGTGGAATCCATCTCGTGAGAGTGAATCCTACGGTGGAGGAGCATTTGGGTTGCATCGTGTGTTTCTTGTGTTTGATTGTTTTTCGTAGGAATTTTACTAAGGAGTGAACTTAGGAAAATTTCTATCTTGTTTTGTATTTTGTTCTTCACTTGTAAAAACCTTGTTTTGAATAAGTGAACACTATTTTGCCATGAGGCTCTCGAGGGTTTATAATTTATAAACCTTCGAACAATTAATTCCGTTGTGTCAAACTCTTTAGCTTCCGTGTGTGTTAAAATACTCTGTTTTGCGTGTGTCAAACTTTTGTGTTTTACTATCTTTGACACCATTGTGTTAAACTCGGGCACTAAATTATATCAGTGTTTAATCAATTTATTTCTCAAGGTGGGACCTAAATTTATACAGTTTGTTTTGTCAAGAAAATTAATCAATTATTAAAAAGTCTATTAGCCCTTCAATATAGAATTCTTAATCCACATGGAGGTTAAAATTATAGAAAGAAACCAAACTACACAAATAACAGTGTTTAATAGGAATCAACAACTTACTGAAAAATAGCATTATCGTATATACTAGGATATTACATTTGTTGAAGCGCAGCAACAACGTCAGCCATCGTTGGTCTAGATCTTGGATCTAAATTAACACACTGCAAAGCTAGCTGGGCAACTGTCCATGCTTGTTGGTAAGGAAATTGACCCCCTAATCTGCTATCCATAATCATCAACAATCTTATTTTATTTCCTAAATAAGGTTTTGCCCAATCGATCAGATTATGCCGGTTTGTGTCAAGTGCTCGACGACCCGATATTAGTTCTACCAAAACGACCCCAAACCTGTATACATCACTTTTGGTGGAGTAGGAACCTGTAATTTAAAGAAAAAAAAAAGATGGGACTGTACTAGTAAATATGCTTCATGTGTAATAGTTCCTACAAAAAATCTGAAAATTGAGACCGATTTGCAACGGAATAAAAAAAGGGTCGCCATTTAGCAACGGATTGCCAACGAATCACTAAATCACGAATTCTTTTTGTATATATATTTTTAATAGATATAAAGATTGACAAATGCATTTAGTTTAACGGTAACAAACAGGACTTGGACGCAGGAGGTCTCGAGTTTGAAACCTTGCATATGTGATCACAAAATTTTGGGTTGGACCGATCAAAAATCAATTCACAATAAAAAAACTTAAATTTATTTTTTGAGCATTACATATCTATGTGAAGAAATTTGAGCAGAGTTTTAGATTGTTGAACCTGTTGACAAGTACAACGGATCATCACGTCCACTATACTTGGGAAAAATGGGTGAGGAATTCTCCTCTAATACATGGGTACTGGGCACGTAAACTTCATTGCAACGAAATTCCGGCAACGCGGCATCGAAGTCCTGCAACTTAGCGTTGAAGTCCTGCAGTCCTCCAAACACCAAATGAGCTTCAATTTTATGTATATGAACAAATAATTGATATAAAATAAAAGAACTACGTACAAAACATATTTTTTATTTTTTCGGATACCACCAAAATATTTATTAATAAAAATTATTAGTGAAAAAAGATGAAGAATATACATTATTGTTAAAGTATCCCAGATGGATCAGGAAACCAGACGTATACCACTTTATAATATTGAAAAGTCCCCTCTCATTTCAGACAGTTTTGCAGTGAGAAATGAGATCTTAACATGGTATCAGAGGCGACCCAGTTCGATGATGGGTTCCCATCAAAGCTTCACGTTGCATGTGAGGGGTGTTAAAATATTCCGCTGATGGGATCCTCATGATGCTCCATGCTGCGTGTGAGGGAGGTGTGTTAAAGTATCCCTAATCGACTGGAGATCGCGTATACCACCTTATAATTGTAAGAAGTCCCCTCTCCTTACAAGCAAATTTTGTAAGGAAAAAATTATATCTTAACAAATACATTTAAAAATCTTGAGATATATTAGATATACATATATCTTGTATATCAAGTTTGTATATATTGATGTAGATTGGATTAGTTAGATAATTTTTTTCAGTATATATACTACATTTTACATCTATTTTTATCGAGAAAATAAAGGAAAATATTTCCCACATGGTATCAGCCTAACCTTGGTTAAACCCTAATATAATCTCCTCCAATCGACGTGTTTTCTACAACTCCATGGCTGCCCCCGTCAACACCGGTTACATTCCGACGTTGCCGCTTATTACCATCATCCATATAGTGAACATCAAGCTCACCTCCGCCAACTATCTTCTTTGGCATGCACAGATCGAACCGCCACTTATCACACAAAACTTTATGTCGCACGTTGATGGTTTGATCTCGGCTCCTCCACGTTTTTTACCTACAGCGGTTGGTGACACGACGATCAATACAAAATTTTCTAAGTGTTACTCTCGCAATCAATTGATCAGACTATTTCTCGTCTCCACATTGACAGAAGAGTCTATGGCTGCTATTATTGGTTGCTCTACGTCGCGCGTTGTTTGGACGGCTCTGTCTCGTTCATACAGCCATCGCTAAGGGATGATATTAGAAGTTAGATGAATCTGAAAATGATATATATGAAGCTTGGGGGTGAGATAATGGCATGTTTGTTGAGAAATCATGTGTTGATGAAATTTGAGAGCATGCCCTGTTTTGGACAGAGATTAAAATGAGGACGGCTGATTCTGTGATGGTTGGATTGCGTTGATTTTATAAATGTATAAACTCGAACAAGTTAGGAATCTTTGGAATTTGGAATTTCATGAATCGGAGTTGTATAACTCTAGTTTGAAGCATTTTAATAATGTGTGGCAGATTCTGGCAGTTCAAATTGCACGGCCTAAAAAACTTATTTTAGGACTTTGGAAAAATCTGATTTTTATAATATGAACTCTAGACATGTTAATTATTAATATGTATAAAAATTAAGTCATTTCACTTAGTATATTAATTATTAAAAATTCGGGAAGTTGATTGCTCAAATCTGAAAATGCTGAAAGTTAATTAGGAAATTGTTTATGTTAGGCTTCACCGTTTTTAAATGAAAATTCATTTTAACGAACCGTCACTTCGAGCACGTGCACTTTAAAATATTATTTTTATAAAATTAAAATCAGCCTCATTAGATGTCTAGATCATTTTTGTTGTTATCTTGAAAATGAACTAGTTAACTAGGTAATAACTCATATTTTTGGACTTAGAATAATTTGATTAATTTTCAGATTTCACTAAAATATTCTAAGGCCTAAATGCATAATTGGGTCACTTAGTTAATTAAAAATAATTGCTTTAGGTTAATAATAAGTTGTTAACTAGATCACTAAATCCATTATCCTTAACTAATAACTAATATAGCAATTTGGTATGAACTTGTTAATTAGCTTAATAATTTGACTAAGTTAATAAATCTTGTTTAATAAAATAAAACTTAGAAGTCTTTGAATCTTGTTCTTTATAAATTTCGAATTTCATAATTTGTAATTGGGTAAATAATTGAATTAAATTGATTTAAGAACTTGGATAATTATTTGAGTCAAGGACATTGTAGTAATGTATTCAAACTTTAATTAGGTACGTACATTAATTGCCAAGAAGGAAGCATCGACTAGCGGAACTAAATAATTGGATCCATCGAATCATTTGAGGTGGGCACTACTTTATCCTATCAAAATAGTTTTGTCAAATGCTTTCTCCAAAAATGATTCTTTTGTTGTAAAATTGTTTTGGCAACGTATGATTGTTATGATGGTATGAATTGGTTGATAAATGTTAATTATTTGGAGATGTGTTGGATCGGGGAAGTGGCTACCCCCGTGGTATTGTAAGCCTAATGTATTAGCCCGTATAGTAATAAGACTACCGGTTGGGTAAGGGTGATTAAACCTTACCGGGTAGATAGCGAGTGGCCACTCCTATCTTACCCCTTGTGATTACGTGGACGATGTTGAATATGAAATGTTGATATGTTTGGGAAAACGATTATGTGGTGCCTAATTTGAGTGGGAGCTCCCAAGTGAGGAAAATGTTTTGTGCATATACACGAGGCTTTCAATAAAAACTTGTAATATGCATGAGTGTGCGGTGTTTTCATGATATATGTGTATTTGTTTTCGGGACACCGTGACCACTGGGTACATTCATGTACTTAGCCCCTATGCGTGTTTTCCCTGCGTGTAGGTACCGATTGATGAAGGTGAAGGTGGCGTTATGAGGAGGGGATCGAAGGAGGAAACCGAAATGGGTTCATATTTGTATTAATTATTCAGTTTGTACTAATTTCGAATCCATGTTGCTTTTAATCATATCTTTTGAATGGCATGTATTACACCGCCATGATTACTTGGATTGTTGATCTAAACTTTCCCAAATCTCATTTTGTACTAAGCCTTCAAATACTTGAATGATTGATTCACACTTCCTTTAAACCTTGATATGATTCAAATTCTTGACGGCTTGGTTGATTAAATGCTAGTTCATGAAATCACTTATTATTCCTATGGTTCATTCTTGCCTAAGGCATGCTAATCGTTATTGTTCTCCTAGCATGAGTTAATTTGTTGGTTATGGTATCGAAGCGACGAGCTATGTCTTCATACAGTCTCATTTGTACTTGCATTCTAAATTGAAATATACCCTTTGTGCATTCTTTCAAGCATGACTTAAAATATTGTTCCACCATGCTTGTATCATTTATTTGACTCCATTTTCCGCTGCGAACTATTAATTACTTTTCCTTTCAAGCATATATTAATTTATTGCCTCATCATGCTTGTAACCATTTAATTGATTCTAATCTCTGCTGCGAACTATTTATTTGAACCTCATGATCTTATTTCATTTTCGATCGATTCTTTACTTGCTACCGCACGATTCAATATTTCTTCTTAAAACCACAACTTCCCTGAGCGTGCATTGTGTCGCACGTGGGACTGTCGGATAGGCCCGGTTTGGGGGCGCGACATTAATGGTATTTTTTCACGCCCAACAATTAAATATTATTTTCACACAAATCAATCTATACACACAGTAGTAGGATTTTTTGTCTGATCAATCCGAGACAATTAAACCGGGACAATTCCAATTAAATTAAATATAATTTGTCCCAGTTTTATCTTGAATGATAAGATTTAGTAATAAATTTAATTAGTTTATATATTTCAGAATTTAAAACAAAATAAACTGGAAGTTGTCATCATTGTTTTTATATAAATAAAGAAATGAAAATTACAATAAATTAAATGCAAAGGGAAATCCATCCTTTTTCTTGATGAGCTCGATGAATGGCTTAAAGGAAATTCAGTCTTCTTTCAAGAACATGGGATGCTTGAAGATTTCGTTTTCTCCTCACACCTGATTGGCTGGCGGGTTCCTGCAAAAGATAGAGAAGTCAGATCTGACTTGCACTTTTTGAAAATAGATTGATGAACAAAATAGAAAAAAGAAAAATGGATTCACCGTGAAAACGAAATGTGGCTACTTCATTCATCGATCTGAATGTCCAATCAACCCTCTCATGTAAATAAAACTAAAACCAAAAATTTTTGTGAGAAATTCTAATATTACCCTATCAGTTTTCATGGTCTCATTACGCCGCCAAAGCTCCATATTCCATTTTCCTTCCAATTGTTGCTCCATGGAGAAGTTGCTTATGTTATCAACGTTCTCATAAATTTCTTCCACAACAGGAGAAATTACCCTCTGCCTGATATTTATTTCCTTTGCTTCAATTTTTCTCTTCCCATATTCTTCTCATACGGTAATAAAACATAGAAGGTTGTATTCACAGTACCAACCTATATGAAAGAAAAAGACAGTCATCTTATATATATAACATTAATTGCTATTTAGCTACACAAAACTGAATAGTTCTTTAAATCTTTTATTTTTTGGCCTGATTTTATGACTAACCTCAGTCATTGCTGAGATGTTTTCCTGAGTTTCTATGCAGTGAAAGCGTTTAAAGGAAAACAGTCTTCTTTCAAGAACATGGGATGCTTGAAGATTTCGTTTTCTCCTCACATCTGCTAGGTTATTGGCGGGTTCCTGGAAAAAAATTAAAATTTAGATCTGACATACACAATCTGAAAATCGATTAATGAACAAAATCGGAAAAAAGAAAAATAAATGCCCCTGAAAGTGAAATCAATGGTTACATACATATATAAGACATATAATTATAAAAAGACATGCAGATCGTGTATAAAAGCTTGGAATGACATAAAGGAAATCCAACATGAGCTTGCGGCTCCGCAAATGGCCAGGCTTCTTGTGACACCGTTGGCACAGAAGGTCCGGCTTCCAGCGGCGGCAGTGGCAAAGGAACAGATGTTAATGGCATGGGGTTGAGGATGCCGTTTATCCTGAAACATTCGAAATCAGAGTCCCACTTCTAAACTTCTTCTTCTTGTGGCTACATAAAAATACACAAAAATCAGAACTAATCCAAGAAGATATTAGATAGATATAAGTTCAGTAAGTGTGTATAAAGTGTAAAACACAAAGTTCAGTAAGTGTGTATAAAGTGTAAAAAACCTCTGGTGTTTCAATTTTTTCTCTGTCTGAGAGAAAGTGGAGCTGGAATGAAGGGCGAGAGAGAGAGATAGATGAGAGAAAGTAAAGCTGGAATGAAGAAGTGAGAGAGGGAAATGAGAGAGCAAGAGCGAGAGATGAGCGATGAGGGAAAGAGAGTGAAAATGGTGGTATATAAAGAGAGGAGAAGGAGCGTTGCAATTGTGAGTGTCTGAGTTTTTAATGCAAAAAACCACCTCATTTTGAGGAATTTTGAGTCTGTGAGGCAAAAATAATTTTGTTTTTGTTATATATTTATTTATACATATATAAAAAGTGGTGATCATTATATTATAAATGTCGTTAGAATGAGAAATGAAAAATGCTACATTTTTAACATTAAAATCTTCTGTCGCGCCCCCAAATCGGGCCTATGCGACAGTCTCACGTGCGAACAATGCACGCTAAGGGTTTTAGTGGTTAAAAATAATTTTTGACATTTATTTAAAGAGTAGCAGAAGCAAATAAAGATTTCAAAAAGGATCTTGCTTTAATTTCAAAAGATAGGAGTTTAAATCTCAATTGATAATCAAGAAAATAAGCATAGCGGAAGCAAATGTTGTATTCGCAAGCAAGCGTGGATAATGGATAATGACAAATGAATTCAAGGAATGACCACCAAGCGGGTCTTACGTCAAGTACGACTTGGAACAATTAATAAACACGAACACCATATAGGAACTATGTATGAAGACATAGCCCCTTGAGCCTCGATACGAAATGACAAATTTAATCAATTAGATTTCAAGGAACACGCCATATGCATTAGAATTTAAATCATGCCAAGACTTAAATAGATCATGCCATTTAGGACAATCGAACAGGGAGTAATCATAAAAGGGTACAATTTAAGCTTACAATCATTCGACTCCAAAGAGAGTTCATGAATAGACATAGGTTAGACTCACAAAACATTTTAACTCCAAATAGTGCAACTAGACATGTCAAATGACAAAGATAATAATGGATGGATTCAAGGAATAGTCCAAAAGTTTACATTTAATATGAGGTTCACAACCGAACCACCTTCTTAGCTTTCCACCACAACGCCGCCTCCACCGCCATCACCATGTACCTACACGTAGGGAAAACACGCATAGGGGCTGAGTACTCCGCGTACCCAGTGGTCACGGTGTCCCAAAAACAAAATACATATATATGATGTAGTCACCGTAACACACGAGCATAACACAAGGGTTTTGTTGAAAAATAACTCATGCATGCTCAAAAAAAATTTTAAATACTCACATGGATCCATGAACACTCAATTTGGTGGTGCATTTCACGATCAACGATCATATCATTCACATAAATCGCGTAAGACACGCACGAGGGTTTCAACTCCTCCCTCCTCCATATTTCTCCCATTTCTCCCGACAAGAGGGTGATCGTATTCCTCCTCCTTATCTCTCCCAAATGCTCGTGGCAATTAATAATCAGAAGCACCAAAACAATTTAACGGTGACACATCGCTTTTCAAAACAAGAATCAATCATTTTAAATTTTGGAAATCATTTTGGAAAGCAAACCAAAAGAAGATAGGATAAAGTAGTGCCCACCTTAATTATGAGGAGAGAGTTTACTTGGTGCCACTAGTTGAAGCTTCCTTTTGATGATCACCAACACATAGATTGTTTAACATTTAATAACTAGGTGTGTTCATGTAGTTTCATGCATTAGCTATTTCATTAAATAAGCATGATATTCATTTTAATGTGCTTCATGTGACACTTCATTCTAAGTCCACAATATTGTCATTTAATTTGATTTATCACTAAGTACAAACTTGCATAATCAATGTCTACTTATCATGCTCAATAATTTAAGTATTTTTAGCTATTACACATAATTCATTAGCCACTTTTGATCAAGTATGCTCATATATTTATTTATAACCTTTTCCTAGTGACGCAAAAAGTTTAATTTAAAATCATGTTAATGTCCTAGTACTAAATATAATGAGTGATCAATTAAGGATGCAATATGTTTTAAAAGTATTATTAATTTGAGAAAATGTGTTTATTAGTTTTAGAAAAATATATGAATGCAAGCAATTGACTCTATACTATTTAACTTAGTGAAATTTCCTAGTCATAAATCTAAATGTGACCCTGTTTTCAAAATGATGTCGTTTAACATTTACAGAGAATTTGAATATGAAATTTTATAAGCAAAAACTAGATTTTAATATGAATATGCTCCGAATGACGGTTTATTAAAATTATTTTTCGTTTGGAAGTTACGGGCTGGGGGAGATTGATTTTCCTGAATATTTTTGCTACGGGCTAAAACAGGGGTGCAGACTTTAAAAATTAATCGTGACCAAAATACTCGTGATATAGACTTAAAATTTTACATGCAGACTATATAATGTGTTCAAAATCTAAATATAAAATTTAAGAATTTTCTAAGGTTCCTAAGTACAGTTTCAAAATCGATTTTTGACATGCGACTCAAAATGACACATTTTATTGCAGAGAGCATAACTTTCAAACCACATCGTATTTTGACATGAATCCAAAGCTAAACTATTCCAAACACATTCAAGTATAACATATCTAAATTGCAGACCCATTGAGTTCCATTTGTCTCGCCTGCCACAGCAAAACAGAGAGCACGTTTTACACACTTCATCACAGCATTCTCATTTAACTTTAACATGTATAAATTCGTGGCAACACATCATCCAACAACATTTATGTTCAATTTCAGACCTCAAACACTTCATATCATGATCCTATAACATAGATATCAAGCTATATCATGCATACAAAGAATATATCATCAATCAACTACAACATAGTCAATATTGGCCATCAAACATGCATATTATCAACCCTAGTTCATCATATAGCTTCAAATTCGATATGGGGCTTCTTGATCATACATGCAATCTTA
>JAPKLW010000280.1:68059-155233 GCA_026898455.1 Plectranthus barbatus | reverse complement strand
GTGTCGACCGGAGTGGATTACGTCGGTCGATCTAGGCACTTTACGACTTCCTTCCTCGAGTCTTCATTTTATATCGTTCGAATGTGGGATATCAATCGAATTGGTTAGGTCAAACGATGTCCTCATACATCGATTGGAGTACCTGCATTGATTGGGATTTCTTGTGTTGGTCCAAATTTTGTATCGCATAATACTATGCACATATATATTATTCATTCATTCAGCGATTAGCGATTCATAATTCGCTTATATTGCATTCTTCCTACTTCACGAAGGATCCCTTTAACTGCACATTGGGGATGAGATAATGGCATGTATGTTGAGAAATCATGTGTCGATGAAATTTGGGAGTATGCCCTGTTTTGGACAGAGATTAAAATGGGAACGGATGTTTCTGTGATTGTTGGATTGGGTGAATTTTCGAACTGTATATAGTAGAACGAGTTAGTAATCTGTGGAATTTGGAATCGCATGAATCGGAGTTGTGAAACTCGAGTTTGAAGCATTTGAATGATGCGTCGCAGATTTTGGCAGTTTAATTTGCACGACCTTAAAATCCTATTTTTGGACCTTGGAAAAATCTGATTATTATAATATGAATTTTAGACATGTTAATTAGTAATCTGTACAAAAATCATGTCATTTCACTAAGTGGATTAATTATGAAAAATTCGTGAAGTTGGTTGTGAAAATCTGGAAATGCTGAAAGTTGGTTTGCTAGTGAAATGCGGTTCTGTCGTTGCCCGCGGTGCTCGACCGCGGCATTTAGCCTTGTTTTTGACTCTCTGTCGCCGCCCGCGGTTGGAGACCGCTGCATTTAGCCTTGTTTTTGGCTCTCTGTCGCCGCCCGCGGCTCTTGCCCGCGGCACGACTGCGGCTTTAGCCATTTTCATGCTAAGTCCAAATTTCTACTCCAAATTCAATCTATGCAATTCCATTAACTTCAAACACTGATTTGTCACAATTAGATGGTTACAAAAAGGTTCCCAATCATACCCAAATGTTCGATAGTATAGGTTTGATGCTTGGGTAGAGTTACCAAACTCGAAATTCTATTTTAAATATATATTGACAAGGTTCATCAAAAGATTAGAGCTAAGTTAGGATTGCTATGCTAATCCTATGTCAAAAGATATCACATGCCCTTCTCTTGATCACGGATGGACCACTTCTTCCTCTTGTTCTTCATTTCCTCCTTCTTCTACGAGTTGTGAGGTTTCGGGTTACTCTAGTTCTCCTCTAGGCACTCGGTGAACTAAGGGATGAGGTCTTCCACGAATTCTGTGGATGATGTATGTAGTTGTGCTCTCTTCATAACCTTGTGGTAGAGTAGGTCCTCCTCCATATAGTCCTAAAGGTGACATCCCATATTTGTCATCTTGGTTCCAAATGTGCTCCATAAATCCATTGGCATCAGCATATACCATATTTTGTTCAGGGTAAGCCTTCGAATACATGGAAACTTGCTCTCAAGCCCATGTACGCCAATTGTGTAGTAGTACTTCCATCAATCTCAAGATGGCTTGTGCATCATCGATCCCATAAGTCTCCACAGTTACCCAATCGTTGCATTATTGGTTTACTATGGCTCGTAGTTCGCGTTGAAGTAGTTACCTAACACGATCCTCCTATGGGTTTCTTCGCGAATTCGTTTTCCCAAAACTTTTCTAAACATCCCGCAATTTGAGGCTCCATCGATTTAGTTGACGACATATAATAATAACAAAGGTAATAGTACAATAAGATGGCACTTAGGACGGTTGATGTTTCACATCGAGGTGTAATGGTTCCCATTACTTGTTTATACATACATACAAGGTTATCCTTCGACCCATCACGGAATTATTTCGAGATAATACTTTATTATCATATAATAAAAACCTAATCCTAAAACAATCCTAGGACTAATATTCTCCTTTTACATCTACATTATGCTCATTTACTAACTCATACATAATCAAATTCTCATGCATTTTACTTATTGACTTAAATATCTAACATGCTTATATTCACATAACTAATGTAATCTTAACATGCCAAGTACTCATATATTTCCTAGATTAAGCATATCATAAAGGATAATCACAAGTTTACGCCACATTATTCACATGCTTGTTCAAGTAGTCAAATGACTTAGATATAAAAGCATATTTTCATTCTCCTTTCTCATTAGCATTTTCGATACATGCCTTTTTAAATTTAAAAATTCTCAGCTCATGATAGCATATTTCAACTCATGCTTCAATATATAGTTGTTCAAGTCAAAGCTATAACATGTATCAATTCTAATCAAGTAAAAGTGGCGTACCTTGATTGCGGTGATGGTGTGGGGCGTTGTGGAAAGTGTCGAACTCTTAATTATTTTTCGTCTTACTTAATACAACTTAAGAACCAAAAAATATGGACTCAATTGAGAAAATAATTTAAATATCATGTGCACATGGGTTCAAAATTGACATAGAGTTTTCAAGGAATTCCACATTTCAAAAGAATAAGGCATGATCCTATAGAATTTCAATAGAGTTTTCGAGATGGCATAAATGAAGGAAAATGGCATGAATGAAAGGAAATGACAAGTTTATCATCAAAGGAACATTTGGGAATATGGCATAGATGGGCAAATTTGATCAACAAATACATACTTCACAATCGAATAGATAATCAAGAATGGTAAGGTATAATCGGCATGCTTAGAGATAGAATGAAACAAGAGACCAATTAGCATGCTTGAAGAAAGATGATTTCCAATAATTAAAGAATATTTAAAGACATAATTCCCTTAAGGCATGTTGCTACAAGGAATAGCATGTTGGTGCAAAAGAAGACAAGGAAGGAAAATGAGATAAGTAAACATGCTTGATTAGAATAAGACATGCCACAATTTGATAAAGAACAACATGCTTCTTTCAAGTTCATGCGGAAGGAACAAAATAATAGAAGCATCACGAAGGATTTTCGAACAACGACGTTGGAACTAATCGCATGCTCGATGTAAAGAAACAAATAAAAAATTTATAAAAATCAAGGACAATTTAAGCATGCTTGTTGAAAGGGAAATGAATCGGCAACCAACGAGGCTATTAAGGACATGTTACAATTACGCATGCTAGAACAAAGAAAATCAAAGAAAAGCTCAAAGGAAACCAAGGAAACAAGGTTCAAGTAGGCATGCTTGATTCGAAGGGAACAATCAAAAATTTATATAACGAAAAAGAATAGGATACAATCTCGCATGCTTGAAGAGATGATACACTCAATTATATGGAAGTCAACAAGGAGGTACAAGGGTGCATACTTAATTCCAAACGAAGCAAATGAAAGCAAATTCAACTTAGATGCTTGATAAATGAATATGATTCAACAATCAAAGAGGGAACAAGGAAGGTAAGTGAGAAATAACCATGATTGGTTCAAAGGAAACGAATTAAAATCAAGGAAGCGAATGAGAACAAAGTGTAATCACGCATAGTTAAAGATATGATAATATTTGACAATCAAGAAGGTAACAAAGGCAAAAGTCATAACGATGCATGCTTAGTTCAATCAATTATTCCTAGTAAGAAGCAAAGTCAAAGAAACATGGAATAGCAAGTAAGCATGCAATTAATTTTGGAGACCTCAATTACAATGAGGTTTCAGTATCGAGCACAATAAAACCTACGCTCTGATACCACCTTCTGTCGCACCCCCAAATCGGGCCTATGCGACAGTCCCACGTGCGAACAATGCACGCTAAGGGTTTTAGTGGTTAAAAATAATTTTTGACATTTATTTAAAGAGTAGCAGAAGCAAATAAAGATTTCAAAAAGGATCTTGCTTTAATTTCAAAAGATAGGAGTTTAAATCTCAATTGATAATCAAGAAAATAAGCATAGCGGAAGCAAATGTTGTATTCTCAAGCAAGCGTGGATAATGGATAATGACAAATGAATTCAAGGAATGACCACCACGCGGGTCTTACGTCAAGTACGACTTGGAACAATTAATAAACACGAACAACATATGGGAACTATGTATGAAGACATAGCCCCTTGAGCCTCGATACCAAATGACAAATTTAATCAATTAGATTTCAAGGAAGATGCCATATGCATTAGAATTTAAATCATGCCAAGACTTAAATAGATCATGCCATTTAGGACAATCGAACAGGCAATAATCATAAAAGGGTACAATTTAAGCTTACAATCATTCGACTCCAAAGAGAGTTCATGAATAGACATAGGTTAGACTCACAAAACACTTTAACTCCAAATAGTGCAACTAGACATGTCAAATGACAAAGATAATAATGGATGGATTCAAGGAATAGTCCAAAAGTTTACATTTAATATGAGGTTCACAACCGAACCACCTTCTTAGCCTTCCACCACAACGCCGCCTCCACCGCCATCACCATGTACCTACACGTAGGGAAAACACGCATAGGGGCTGAGTTCTCCGCGTACCCAGTGGTCACGGTGTCCCAAAAACAAAATACATATATATGATGTAGTCACCGTAACACACAAGCATAGCACAAGGGTTTTGTTGAAAAATAACTCATGCATGCTCAAAAAAAAATTTAAATACTCACATGGATCCATGAACACTCAATTTTGGTGGTACATTTCACGATCAACGATCATATCATTCACATAAATCGCGTAAGACACGCACGAGGGTTTCAACTCCTCCCTCCTCCATATTTCTCCCATTTCTCCCGACAAGAGGGTGATCGTATTCCTCCTCCTTATCTCTCCCAAATGCTCGTGGCAATTAATAATCAGAAGCACCAAAATAATTTAACGGTGACACATCGCTTTTCAAAACAAGAATCTTTCATTTTAAATTTTGGAAATCGTTTTGGAAAGCAAACCAAAAGAAGATAGGATAAAGTAGTGCCCACCTTAATTATGAGGTGAGAGTTTACTTGGTGACACTAGTTGAAGCTTCCTTTTGATGATCACCAACACCTAGATTGTTTAACATTTAATTACTAGGTGTGTTCATGTAGTTTCATGCATTAGCTATTTCATTAAATAAGCATGATATTCATTTTAATGTGCTTCATGTGACACTTCATTCTAAGTCCACAATATTGTCATTTAATTTGATTTATCACTAAGTAGAAACTTGCATAATCAATGTCTACTTATCATGCTCAATAATTTAAGTATTTTTAGCTATTACACATAATTCATTAGCCACTTTTGATCAAGTATGCTCATATATTTATTTATAACCTTTTCCTAGTGACGCAAAAAGTTTAATTTAAAATCATGTTAATGTCCTAGTTCTAAATATAATGAGTGATCAATTAAGGATGCAATATGTCTTAAAAGTATTATTAATTTGAGAAAATATGTTTAATAGTTTTAGAAAAATATATGAATGCAAGCAATTGACTCTATACTATTTAACTTAGTGAAATTTCCTAGTCATAAATCTAAATGTGACCCTGTTTTCAAAATGATGTCGTTTAACATTTACAGAGAATTTGAATATGAAATTTTATATTAAAAAACTAGATTTTAGTATGAATATGCTCCAATTGACGGTTTATTAAAATTATTTTTCGTTTGGAAGTTACGGGCTGGGGGAGATTGATTTTCCTGAATATTTTTGCTACGGGCTAAAACAGGGGTGCTGACTTTAAAAATTAATTGTGACCAAAATACTTGTGATATAGACTTAAAATTTTACATGCAGACTCTATAATGTGTTCCAAATCCAAATATAAAATTTGAGAATTTCCTAAGGTTCCTAAGTACAGTTTCAAAATCGATTTTTGACATGCGACTCAAAATGACACATTTTATTGCAGAGAGCATAACTTTCAAACCACATCGTATTTTGACATGAATCCAAAGCTAAAATATTCCAAACACATTCAAGTATAACATATATAAATTTCAGACCCATTGAGTTCCATTTGTCTAGCCTACCAGAGCAAAACAGAGAGCACGTTTTACACACTTCATCACAGCATGCTCATTTAACTTTAACATGTATAAATTCGTGGCAACTCATCATCCAACAACATTTATGTTCAATTTCAGACCTCAAACACTTCATATCATGATCCTATAACATATATATCAAGCTATATCATGCATACAAAGAATATATCATCAATCAACTACAACATAGTCAATATTGGCCATCAAACATGCATATTATCAACCCTAGTTCATCATTTAGCTTCAAATTCGATATGGGGCTTCTTGATCATACATGCAATCTTATAATCATGCTTAGGAGGATCTAAAGAGTGTAAATAAGGGGTTACTTGAGAGGTTTAGGTTCAGATTTGGGTTATCTTCATCCAAACTCGAAAATGCTCTCCTCTTGCTAGATCTTGTTGCTTTCTTGCTCCTAGCTCCATGTACACTCTTAGATCTTCAATGTACCTCCATGGATCTTCGATTTTCAGCTATGGTCGATTTGTGGAACTCAAAATCTAGGGGATTTGTTGGGTTCAAATGAAAGAGGAAGGTGTGGGGTGAGTTTGGTGAAATATGGTGGTGATTTGAGGTGGTTTATGTGTGTAGAAGTGAGGCTGCCATGGAGGCTTCAACAATGGAGGTTGGGGGTGTTTCAAGGTGGTGAAAGGTAGAAGATGAAGTGTGATTGGGAGTGGGGAAGGTGTTGGTGTCGTCCAAGAGAGGGAGAGGAGTGAGGTTGAGTGTAGACTTGTATGCATGTGTGTGATATAATCATTATGTCTACACAATTTTTTCCCATAACTAATTTGCCCTTTTATAATTCAAATGGGAAGGTAAGATTCATTTTTCTAGAAAACCCACTTTGGTCTTTACTCCTTTCACTCAAATTATTTAATTTCTAGAATTGATTTAATAACTAGATAAATTCCCCATCATATGACATAAGGTTGGAATTTATTTAATTCCCTTATTTTAATTATTATGACTGAAATTCTTAGGGAAGAATACGGAATAGTTTCCGGATTAGCTTCGGAAGTATGTTTTGAATATATATTCACAAATTAATATCTAAATGGATATTAAACATGTCATATTCCCCCTATTATTTCTAGAGGTGGCCGAAATAAATAGGGAAAATTAAGGAAATAAATTCCGGAATTTACCTCGTAATTATTCTCGAATAATTATGCTATATCGATTTAAATTATGAATTCGGACCTTGAATAATCCTCATGAGATTTATTTATTATTGCAAGAGTATAATGGACCTAAATTAATATTATTCCAAGTTGGCCCAAAAGTGTAGAATTAATCAATTGGGTTCAATAGCCCAACAATCTTCTTGAATTAATACTTGGACTCAAATTAATTTATGTAGCCCATATAATAATAATAATAACATGAGGGCCAAAATTAACTATAGGTGATCGATTAATTTATTCGGAGCTTTAATCATCGTTGCGCGTGTTTAAATAATTATTTCGCGGAGAAAATATGGCACGAAAAATGAGGGGTGTTACATCTTGCATTTCAAAACATCTTCATTTTAACATCGAAATCATGCATTAAGATTTGTTTCATTTTATCTTTAATATTCTTATCTTTGATTTCTTTCTTTGTAATTTTAGATCATCATTTTAGCGAAAAAATTGTTCTATCTTAAATTTTGTTTATTTTTTCTCTTTAGATGGGAGATGAAAATAAATTTGGGTCATTATTTTTACAGATTCATTGGTCCTGATTCTATGGTATAATTTATATTTAAAATCTATTTATTTTAATATATAATCACAACAAGGTTGTATTGGTAATTTATAAATTTATAATATATTTTTTCCATAAGTGTTTCCTTGAATCTTTCATCCATGATTTATATCCATAATCAAATACGTAAATTATTTTGAAATATTTGTTTTACATCTTTTGCACACGACGTGTACTCCAAATTATTTTCTGCATAATCTTCTTCCCACTTCTTTAATTCTCTAGCCTTTCCGCACGCCACTGCCGCCACCACCATCGATCGCACCGCCCATCCACCCCATGTTGATGCCACAGTTGTTGCTGGTAAGGATTCTCCCATCTCTATCAAATTGACATCTACTCTCTCTCGGCGGCGGATCCAAGCGTAGTGTGCGATGGGCGATGGCGACATGGCCGAGAAAGCAGAGAGCCCAAAGCAGAGAAGCGATGATTACTACGAAGTCAGAGTCGAGTGTCTCCACTGGCAAGGAGGGAATGTCTGAGGACGGAGAGCTAGCGCCGTTGAGCTCGCATGAACGGCGGTCATGTAGATAGAGGAAATGAACGGTACAGAGAGAGGAGAGATGGGTGTGTGACATTTGTAAGCTTATTTCATAATTGTTTTTTTTACATATATAAGTTGCATTATATATGCCTGTAAATATGTTTTATATACGTCTGTACAGTTGTGCATTATCCTTTATGGAATTATTAAGGTTTTTAAATATAGTTGTGTATTTTTCTGATGCAAGTTTCAATATATAAGCCTGTAAATATGCATTATATAAGCCTGCAAATATGGATTATATAAGGCTGCAAAGTTGAAGTATGTTTTGGTTTTACTCATGTAACTTTCATCATATAAGCCTGTAAATATGTATTATATAAGTCTGCAAAGATGCATTACATAAGCTTAAAAAATTGTAGTATGTTTCATAGATTGGTTGATTAAAAACATAGTTGTTTCTTCTTCTGATGTAAATTGCATTATATAAGGTTGTAAATATGCATGATCTACGCCTGCGCAGTTGCAGTATGTTTCATGAAATGTATGAGATTTTTAGATATAATTACTTTTAATAATATGAATAATGCAATATTTATATTCGATAGACTGCAATCCAATGGAAAAGATAATGCAATTGCATATTGCTAAATTGTTTTTTTTTACGGTTGCAGTATGTTTCATAGATTGATTGAAGATTTTATAACATAATTACATTTAAAATTATGGATAATGCAATTTTAATATTCAATATAATGCAATTCCATAGAAAAGATAATGCAATTGTATCTTGTTAAATTGATTTCTTTAAAATTCAAAATCCCTAAAAAGGATAAAAAGTATAAAAATAATTAATTTAGGAAACTATTCATTAAAATTAGAAATTAATAAGAAGTAGGGATAATGAAGCATAAAATTAGGACTTTTCAAGATATAATGATTTCGAAAAAGGATAAAAATAATTAATTTAGGAAAATATACTATAAAATTCGAAATCCGTAAAGAGTTGGGATAGTTGAGCATAAAATTAGGAATTTTCTTAGTTTTCTAGATATAATGAGTGTGAAAAATAATTTCTAAAAATTAATTTAGGAAAATTTTAATCAAATTCAAAATCCCTAAAATGTAGGGATTGTGGAGCATGAAATTAGGGATTTTCCTATTTTGTAGATATGATGGTGGGAAAAATTACTAAAAAATCCCATTAATGCATCTTTTATAGGTAGATAATGCAACTTTTTGATTTTGGTCTAATATTAAATCATAACCGCCCAGCGTAACATTAAATCATAATCGCCCAGTCTAATATTAAATCATAACCGCCCAACACCTAAAATAGGTGGTCCAGTTTCATTCTCTTCACCCATCTAAAGGGTCACTTGTGACTTTAACTCACCCCTATATATATATATGTGTGTGTGTGTGACAATTTTAATTTCTAATACGACAACATTTGTTTTTAATTACTGTCAAATTTGTCACCATGTTGACTACTTAGGGATTTTATGTGATTATATGCAAAATAGTGAATTGAATAAAAAATTCTCCCATTAAAAATGATTTTGTGAACTGCATTTTATATGTCCATTTATTTTAATTAGCAATGCCTGAGTTTCCATTTTAATTTGTTGAATAATTATATAAGTAAATAAATGTATACACGCATATATATTTTGAGTCAAAAACGAAATTGTGCCCACATTCGAGTACTTTTAGATAATGCACCTTATTTGACATCGGTTTGGGATCATCACATTTATTTCTCATTGTTTTGTGTCAGCATTGTATTTGTTTCTATCCTTTAATACTCGTTTCTACGATATCTGTTATTTTTTTTAAACCGATTTTAAGGGCCTCAATTCATCTAATTTCATACCTCAATTGTATTTTAAAATGGTTCTACAGTATTTCACTTATAGACCTTTGCTTGATCTTAGAAATAAGAAAAAACCATAAAAAAATTGTGAATGTTGAACATAGCATTATATGAAATTAATAATTATGTCAACTTAATATTTTTATTGAATAAGCCTAATTAACATGTACAATTAAATTTGACCCATTCTCGGGAAAAAGACTAATATATTTAATTTACATAAATATGAGCATTCTTGGACTCTTTTATAGATTCATTCTAATCTTCTTATCCCTTGTTCTTATCTTCTTATCCCATGTTCTTATCTCTTACCGTCAATTGTATTGTCTTTTACCTCTCATCATTATTGTCATTATTATTATTATTTTTAATAGGAAATAGGGATTCTACATTAATGTTTTTCATCCCCAACCACCACCCAACGAACAATATTGCCTTGGTCCCATTATATTAGTTCCGATTTTATAGATTGTTCCGTCATATTAATTCTATTTTTCAAAATGAAAAATTCTCACAAATAAATTACTCCCCCTGTCCCTGCCAATTTGTCCCATAAATTCATTTGAACCATCATAGTTTCATTTTAATATCTCCGTGATAATTTCTTGATGTTTTGCAAACAAACGTTGAGGAAAAAAATGTAATCTTTTTTTTGTGTGTATGTGTTTGTTCGAAGGCAAAAAATGACGAATTATTTATGCATGTTTGACACTGTATCCTTTATTTTGAGTTACAATTTTTCACCATGTAGTTGTTACATTATTTTTAGGATAGTTGATGCATTATTTATTCTTTATCTATTACATTATTTTTTGTACTGTGTTTTTATTTTATTTTTTAAATATGAGACCAGATTTTGTTATAATATTAAAACTGTAAACAAATAATGCACCATATTTGTCATAGATTGTGACATTCAAAACTTACTTAATGTTCCAATTTGTCTATTATTACGTACACACATGTACTTGTATCAAGAATTAGATGAGGTGAGAGACAGACGCCCAAACATTCCATAATGTACCATTCAATTGACAGATAATGTACGAATAAGTTCACAAATAATTATACAGTACTTATATATATATATATATATATATATATATATTATAATTATTATATTATCCTTTGTATTATGTTGTTGGTCCCCAATCAGAGTGTTTTGTATGCAGCGGAAGAAATTAATATAGTCTTGCACTTATCTTGCTAAGGTCTCAACTTAGCAAGAGTTTATCAAATGTGTTTTAGCTCGAAAAATTGTTAATTTCAATGTTGCAGTTTATACTTCAACACTTGATGTGTTGAGTTTCAAATATGTATGCGTAGATTATAACAACATAAAGCAATACAGAACACGAAGATTTTATAGTGGTTCGAACATTTGTTCTACGTCCACTCTTCAGTCCTCCGACTGAAATTTCACTAGAATAATGAGTACAAGGTCAGGCCTGATCTCTAACATTGAGCAGCTCCTCCGTCTGGTCAGCGTGCACCTTCAAGCACCTCGATCTTCAATCTTCAATCAGTGTCACTCCGTAGAGTTAGGACAAACCTCCCTTCTCCTTGGACGTCGATTGGTGGGAGTTTTATAGTTCTTTCCGGAACCTATCCTTGTGTTGGCATTGCCCGTAAGAATCACTCTTGCACGGCAATCGTGACTGCTAGATTCTTTCCAGAATAGAAATAATCCCAAAGTAACCTTGGAACCTTAACTACGCAGGTCTCGAGCTTTAGAGATAAAGGCTTATAAATAGCTTCAGTTAAGAACTTAGCTCGAATGTGTTCGCGTATTGTAGAAAATTTTTTTGATCTCTTTTTGTTATCTCTGAGTGTAGAATTTCACGAACCTTTGAATCAATTAAAGATGATACCTATTTATAGATGAGGACTCAAATGGTTGTTTTAATCCTATCCGTTAGACTCAAAGTCATTGCTAGTCTATCTGCGTTATTCTTTTTTCTGCAGTGGACAAAGACTCTTCATGTCTCCTTGCCTCTGATTGTCATAGCATGTATCAGTAGCCGTCTTTGTCAGAACGGATCTTTTAGTGTAGCTCTGAAACCTCCTTTGTGCATCATGATAATTCTATTCTCTGAATGGTCGAGTTTCTTTGTGATTTGTGATCCGTCTGATTCACGACTCCGTAACTTTTCTTGATTGATGATTATCGTTTGCTGGCCGCTGGCGTGCGTCAGGTATCTTAGCAGTTTGAGATAAGACCTTCGGATTCAGCTGGAGTTATTCTTTCAGCATTCTTGTGATGTTCCTCCGCTTTGCTGGTCCTTTCTTCTTTTCACAATTTTCAGCAATTTATCAAGTCTGCTGACTCCTTCAGCACTCTTGATTCTTTTTTCCTTTCTACTACAACTTGAGTACGAATTCCTATACAGGACTTTTACAATTGAATCGATATTCAATTGCTTGGGCTTTGATGCACCAAAATATATCATCCTAAGACTATAAATCAATTACAATTGAAGGGGTTTTTATAAAATCTAACAATATTCCTAACAATTTCCTCTTTTTTTTGGTGCGATCAAAGCCTCTATCTATAACTTTAGTCTTTACTGATCATGGGAAAGCTGATTACTGAAATTACAAAGAATTTTCCTATTAGATCTATTCTCAGCATATCAACTCCCATAGACTCAGTATTGTTCCTAAACATTGCCCCTTAAAATATCAAGGGTATTGCTCGATTATTCAACAATTTTCATCTCGTAAATGGCTTCAATATCTTTCATCAGATCAACACATAGCACATTCACACACAATTCTATCAAGCAATCATAGGAACATTACACACATCACATCCACGCAGTTTGCTGATTACACTGAATGTGTAACTTCAGCTAGTTCAAATAGATCAGCGTTAGACAATGAGATGTTGTCTTCAACCTGGGTTAGTTTCCATTCAAAATATCATGCTCAGTAGTACAAGGAACGCATACCCAAATCGAAAATCAGAAGTTATGAGTTTTTCTACAGAGAGACCCATAGAGTTAAGAGAGATATTACTTTTTATTCGTTGAAGAGTCTGAATCAGCAGCATGTCTCGCACTTGAAGAACTGACAACGGGCTTTTTCACATTCTTGAGTGCTTCCATTGTCATCTTCATGAAGTTGTCCAGGACAACTTCTCTTTCTTGTCTCCTGATTCTCTCCTTCTCTTCAATTCTTCTCTGTTCTTCTCTCTCCTCCTCCTCGCGTTGTCTCCTTAGGTCTTCTTCCTGTTGTATTCTAGCCTCTAAGCGACAAAATCTTTCTTCTTGCTCCTTTAGCCTTGCTGCTTCTTCTGCTAATCACTTCTCTTCCCCCTCTTTGATCGCAGCAAAAATTCCGGCGGAGAAAGTCTCGAAATTGTCTCATTGAGCAGCAAGTATCGCCTCTTTTGCTTCGGACACTTGGTTGGTAACTACATTGTGCACGATCGGTACTAATTGCTCTTCTATGCTCCGTCCTACCATGGCATGCATGAATTGTTGGAGGTCACTCATATAAGTGCAGGAGCTCAAGGGCTCAATTGTCATGACTTGGGGTTCCTCTGATAGCACTATTTGATTCTCGGTGGAAGGTGTGGGAACAACGGTAACCAATCCTTGACAGGAAGTGGAGGGTAAATCCATATGAGTTGATGCACTAGGTGCATTCTCCCTTCTATCTCTTTCTTTTTCAATGACAAGGGAGGGCGGCCTAAGAGTTTGCATCCTAGATGATTTGTTGGCAAGTTGAGCAAGGATTCGTTCCTTAAATTCCAACATTCTCCTCCTCTCCTCTTCTCTTTTGCTTGCGGCTTGTTCTTCTGCAAATTTCTTTCTCAACTCCTCAGCTGCGGCCATTTGTCTTCTAGTAGCAGGAGATTTGAAAGCCTAAGTGAATGGTAGAGAGTCTTCAACAACATATTTGGATGGTGGTAGCGAGCGATCTCCAGTGGCTACTCTGTGAGCCCTGATCATCTATAGTCTTGCAGCGACCTGCTTCTCCGTATACTGTCATTTGGATGTCTGATCCATCCAATCGTCTGCCTATTCTTCTTTGTTTCTCCAGTAGTTGAGACCCATCGTAGCCATCAAGATTGAGCGGTCCTCGTAATGCAGTTCATGTATGGCATAGTCGAAGAAGCACCATCTCTTGAACTCTGTTCTCAACCATTCTTGATCGGACGCCTCGCCTTCTAGTTAAGTAGGGTATATATTCTCGACTTCTGCGGTAGCTTGAGCGTCTATGAAGGTACAAATATCTTTTGCCAAGGATATGAGATCATCGTTCTCCTCATCAATCACCGTGACAGGAGGACACCACTGTGCAATCCTTTTTGCCTAGTAGTTCTTGTCGGGTAGTCCTTCCATGGGCACTCATAGTGTTTCTTCTCGGAATATAGATTCTCCATCTTTGACAGTTCCTGCATCTTCCTCATCATTAGAGTTAGGAAAATCACTGAACGATATACCTGAAACTTCTAGAGAGCTTGGAATCAAAATGCGTCGTTGTCAGATGGATTCAATGGTTCTTTCGAGCACACTTGTAGTATCGGCGACATTATTCCATCCTG
Organism: Plectranthus barbatus; assembly: GCA_026898455.1. Classification (NCBI taxonomy): domain Eukaryota; kingdom Viridiplantae; phylum Streptophyta; class Magnoliopsida; order Lamiales; family Lamiaceae; genus Plectranthus; species Plectranthus barbatus. The sequence continues at coordinate 140,630 of JAPKLW010000280.1, read as the reverse complement.
GAACTGTTGATGGTTCATTCCCCAATATACGCAGACATTGCTCATTCCACATTCTCACTATGGCTTTATCATCCTCAGAGGTAGTTGATGCTTTAGGAATTGATGTTTCTTCAGCAGTTGGTGCTTCATCATCCTGCGTGTCGTCAGTTGTGATGATGATCTGCTGGACGTCTGCTGGTATAGTTACCTCTAGTTGCTGTGAACTCTTGTCCTCTTCGCTTTCCCTAAGGCTAGCATTCTCCTTCTCTTTTACCTTATCTCCCGAATCTGTAAACGGGATCTGGTCTGACTCTTCCACTAAATCGGCTTCTGCCAAAATTGCAATAACCTGGCTTCTTCCTTGCGCAGCCAGTTGTTCCTTCTCAATTTCCTTGCGCAACAGAATTGCTTTAATCTTGCACAACAGTCTGTGTCAACCTTTTCTCAGAAAACTCTTCAGCACTTACGCTTCCCCCTTGATCGGTGGCAGGCTAAATTGGTATAACATCAGAATTCCTTTCTCCTTGCACTGGAGTCTGCAATCTTCTGGATTATTTCACGACTTCTTTCATCTGTCTTTTCTCAAGATCAGTGGCTGATTCGACATCCTCAGCAAACGTGACCTTGCTTTTCCCTTTGTCGGCTTGTGCCTTCTCGATATCCCTTAGAGTAATATGACTGATAAGCTTATTATTTCACTCACTTATCTATATTATTTTCTACTATTTTATGTAGTTTTATTGAGTTTATGTATATATTTATGCATGAGTCTATATTAGGTGGTGTTATGCTTGTCATGGTAATATTTTGCAGATTTTAGGCTAAAATCAATAAAAAACACGTACCGAAAGCAGTTGATGTCCGAAGGAACAATCACAAATCCTTCCACACGTGGAATCTGACCTAATGCAACAAATCCAAGCATGGCCATAGTACCCGTGGAGGCTGACTACATCAATCGGGGGGCGAGCAGCTCATTTGGAGCTACTGGAGGAGACGTAAACTATATTGGAGGTGGTTATCAGAATAACTACCGAGGAGGCAATTAGAAGTATCATTACAACCATGAGAGAACTCACCCTTGTTTTGCATATTCTAACCCCTCTGCAGCAGAGCACCCTCCACCCGGTTTTGATGTAGGTACTGGAGGAGAGATCGTGGAAAGAAAAAAGTTTGTTTTAGAAGAGACACTAGAGAAGTTCATAAAGAGCTCCGACAATTGGTTTGGAAAAGTGGAAACCGAAGTGAAGGGAATGGCAAATCACATACAGTTAATGACAAAACACCTTCAGATGATGTGTTGGAATTGTATGCATAAAAACATTATGATTGGTATATTGGGAAACGTTATGTTTGATATACTGCTAATTATTAATGACTTGCAATAAACAACTACTGTCTGAATTAACAATCATATGTTGCGAACAAACACATCCAGTTATCTCGTCGATAGGGAGATCATACGGTGTGTAAGAGATCACAGAAGATCGTATAGATAGTTCGACTTAGCGAGATATAAATAGTTATCACAGCTGAGACAGTTTCTGGTTTGGCTGTCGGTTTAGGCTGCGGCACACAAGTCCATAAGTGGTTTATCTTAACTGCTTTGTGTGATCGGTACATCGTAATGTATTAATAGGATCAACAATGAGATGAACCATTCTACTTGACATATGAATGAGTAAAGATCTTGGTAAATTTGTCGAATCTAAAGTCTATTGAAAGTTGAGGGGCATACACGGGTTGACTGTAACTTTGACTTGCTATGGTGGAGAGTCTCACATGTACTCGTATATCTGCATCTTGCGTGATGGCAGTTTGTGTGGGGTTTCCTCAGGCTGGATTTAGATAACAATATCCGTTTCAGGATGGTGACATTCCCTGGGATGCTCACAAGGTTCGTTATGCTAAGTCCTGTAGGCTTAATCATTGATTCAAGCATAAGCGATAAAGGTTGAGTTGTACTACTCATGAATAATAAGAGATTAATTAATTACAACTAATTGTCATACGCTGAATTAATTAATGAATGTCTGAAACCTTAAATATGGGGTTTAACCAAGTCAATGCAACCCGTTTCTAATAACATGGTAATAAAGGGGTAGGTCAGCATTAAATCTCTTGTGGCATGAATTAATGTTTATTAATTAATTATGTTCTGGGTTGAACATGGAATTAATTAATAGGAGGCCCACTTTATTATTTGCATTTGATCCCTGGTCTGGCCCAACATTGCTCAGAGCCCATTAGGGTTTATTAAACCCAAATAGCCCATTCTCTAGATCTATATAAGTAGATAAATCTCTCATTTTCCCACATAAGTTTGAAGATTCAAAATCAGAAACCCTAGAGAGATTGAGAGAGAGTGGGCGGCTATAGATCCGGTAGCGTATTCTCACCAGATTTCTGGATCGAGCAAGGGAACAGATCAGTAGATCAGATCTGTTGGAACAAGTCTCCGTCATCGATCTAAATCTGTAGATCAGTCACTGGAGTTAAGGTATTCCGTAGATCCATTCATTTGTGATTAATTTTGTAGGAGCATGCTTAGGTTCTCCTGATTTATTTAATTTATATTTATTTTCAATATCCTAAGAACGATCCTTGGCAAGTTAAAGTGGCAATTCGCGTTGTCTATTGTAGACTCGAATCCTACAATTGGTATCAGAGCAAGGTTCTAGTTCTTAGGCTCTATCCTGAATAAATTGTGATTAAATAAATATGTATGTTTATGGTTGGATTTATTTATTGTCGTGGATGTTTTTGTTCTCATTGATGTGGCAAAAAGTTCAATGGAATTAAACTCTCAACCACACAAAGAATAAAATATCAAATCCAAGTTATTCTCCGTTTCGCCTGCTAGAATACCGGGATACTACGACAAAGATCTTATAGCTAGGAAAAATTAATCATTGAGTAATTTTTATCAACTAGGCAAGTAATGTAAACCTATGCTAACAATGTAAGACTAACATGAATCAAACAATCAATTGACATTCACTCAATCAATTCCTTACACAATTTGGTAAACCAAAACACACAAATGCTCAAAATAGGAAGATAGGATGTTGATATGAACTTGGATGCAATCAACTTAGGTAAATCATAGATGTAAACATATTTTAATTCCTAATTGGATGAACTCTTACCCTAAACTAGTCAATCCCCAGTCACGGTGAACCAACCGTAGATGATACTAACGTCCTCAAACCATCACGTTATCAGACCCTAGACCACTCATAAAAGCTCGTAAATCATTGCCCTATGCCCTATCTCCGCACAGGGATTGGATCAAGGTACACAAGAAGTCATACTATTCACAACATGCCTATCCGCGTATTGGCTGCAATGATTGTGTCAATTATCATCTAGACTGGCGACTACCTACATTTAGATGAATAAGAACAAGCTCTAGTATGCTTCAATCACAAAGAGGAAGGTAAACAAGCAATAATCAAACCTAAATCTCATGCATCCTCATCCAAATCAACATCCAAGTAGAATTAGAACTTCATACCTTTCAATTGTACAATTACAAGTTTGAATTCAATGAACGTCATTACAAATTGAAAGGAGTAATAAGAATCTTCCCCAAATTGGATTTGGTTGTCTTGATCCACCACTTTTAATCTTCAATCTCCTCCAAGTATTGATGAATTAATCTCCTAGATGCTCTAGGATTATGATGAATTGGAAATGAAAAATGGAATCTAGAGAAAAATCTAGCTATCGTATGTGTAAAATGACAAAAGTTCTTTGTATAACCGCCTCTTCCCCTTTTATAGGCAAGCAATCAAGTCCTCGGATCGCCTGGTCGGAGTTTGGCTCGCCCGGGCCATCAAAAACTGCCAGAATTTCCAAAATTCCAACTTGGCTCGGCCGAGCCAAGTCTCTGTCCGCTCCCGCTCGGCCGGTCCTGCACACGCTCGGCCGGTCGAGCCCTCTGAAGCTCCGCTCGGCCGGTCCTGCACCCGCTCGGCCGGTCGAGCCCTCTGAAGCTCCGCTCGGCCGGTCCTGCACCCGCTCGGCCGGTCGAGCTCTCCAAACTCTAAAACACGTGCGATTTCCATCCAAAACTCCACCAAAATTGCTCGTTTATGCCCAAAACCTATCCTACACACATCAAACACACAAAACACGAAAACACAACCAAAATACAACAAAAACATATGATACGGGAGTAAAATAGCCACAAACAAGCATGTACACACCTCAAAATATAGGTCATTTTACACACGTATCACTCATGGCCCCTCGTTGTTTTGGTTTTGTTTTAAATCGCGAGAAAATTCGCGATTAGATTGATAGGAAAATATGTAATAGACTAGATCTATTTTGTAATTTTTTTATTCAATCTGTAACCAAATCTGATGGAGAACGAAGAGTTGAGCAACAAAGGTGAAGCTGAAATTTTTGGTGGGCTAGGAAAGCAGCAGCCGCCGACAAATCCTTGCAGCAGCAGCCGCGCACAGCAATGGTTGTCGGCACAACAGCAGATTGCGTCTCTTCCTCCTTGCACGTGCAGTGGCGCTGGCGCTGGCCGGCGCGGGTGTATGTGGATGAGCAAGGGCCGTGCGCGCCTGTGGAAGGCGACGCAGTGGTTGTGCTCGTCGGTGGAAGGATTTGCGTAGCATCTACATGTTGCGACTGTGGTTGCAGTAGTTGCAGACTGCTTTTCTAGGTGCTGCATCGGCAGATGACAACCGCCTGTGGGCGGCGCGCGTCGGGGCGTAGGTGGCGCGACGGCTGGCGGTGTGAGCGGGTGCAACAGCGGCGAGGTTGGAGCAGGGCGGCGGCTACGGTTTTTGGGTGGTGAAGATGGTGGCTGGAAACCCTAGCTCACAGCTAGGGTTTAAGATCTGGGCTGGGCGCGGGCCTGGCAGCTCGGAGGCGGCCCGATTTGCTGAAACTAGGGTTTTTGCAAAATTAGGGTTTTACAACCCAGTGGGCTTGAAACCCTAATACCTGGCACAAATTGCAGTATTATTCCAGCCAAATTTTACAGATTTCAAGTTAAAGAGTGGGAGCCCACTTGAAGATATAAATTAAATCATTGTAATAGATAGATTTAATTTTATTTCCCATGTAATTGCATCAAGGGGCCACGAGAAATTTTATTTGTTTATTTAATTGTTTTCTTGTATGATGTGATTTATTATTTGCGCACTAATAAATAATAGGAAAGCATGTTACTGCTTTATTATTTACTGTTCAAAGCATGCTTTATGTGATTTATTTTAAGTATTAAATTATGTCAATAAATTCCGGAATCATGTTGGGAAATACGATGGAATTTTAGATGTGATATAATTTATGGATCATAAAATAATCTGTGTGCATAAGAATCTTTTGAAAGAAAAAGACTAAGCAAGATTTTTTAATTAAAATCAACAAGACCCCCACAATGCGATCTCTTATTAGAAGTGGGCAGTGAAGTGAGTAGAACTCTACACGACAGTAGCCTGCTTGCTTTATTTGTTCATAAGTTCTTATAGATGAGATTTCTAAATAAAACATTTAAACATGCGAGAAGTGGACAGTGAAGTTTGTAGACGTCTACACGAACGTAGCCTGCTTATTTTATTTGTTCATAAGTTCTCTAGGATTGTTTTAAATGAGATAACAAAGGTTGTAAGAGGCATGCATCATGGGTCTAGTACGTTTGACAAATCGTCCTTTTGACTTCCGGAGTTAGAATTGTGGTCAAATGCTTAGATGTTGCCTGAGTACTAACTCATGAATGATGTCCCTGCTCAGATAGGTTGAACATAGTCTTAGTTTTATCTCAGATTATTAATTTCATTTGCCGGCGAATACCTGGCATGGATTGAAATTAAAGACTTGAACTTCAAAGAGCAGTTTGGTTAGGTGGTCTGCTGTAAATGTCTTCGAAAGGAGCTTGCAGTAGATGCACCTAGGCAATTTGGGGAAACAATTGTATTGGTTTATCAAAAGGTTACAATGCATATTTGTTTCAATGTTCTGCATGTCTGTACTTACTTTAATCAATTATTATTTCAGATATGTCTATGAATAATGTCATAAATATCTTGGCACAAAATCAAATAACTGCTCCGAATTTTCTGGAATAGAAGCGCAACTTAGATTATATCCTAGTTGCAAAGGAACATCAATATGTTCATAACACTCCATGTCCAGCTGTCCCCACTGCTGAGTCAACTGATGTGGAGCGGAACCTCTATGACAAGTGGGTTAAGTCTAATAATGTAGTCAAGTGCTACATGATGACCACTATGTCTAAGGTGCTCCAGCAACAGCATCAGCACTATGACAAAACATCTGAGTTTATGGATAGTCTCACAATTACTTATGGGTAATCGGATAGAGCTATCAGATTCAAGCTCATGAGAGAGATCGTGAGTTGTAAAATGACTGATGGTAGCTCAGTGAGGGAGCACGTTGTTTCCATGACTCATCTCATGGATGAGCTGACGTTGCATGGAGGAGGTATTGATGGGGAAGCCCAGGTCGATCTCATACTCAACTCACTTCCGAAGTCTTTTGAGAACTTTAGGTTGAATGTTGTCATGAGTAAAAAGGAGTAGACTCTCAATGAGTTACTTAGTGACCTCATGGCGGCTGAATCAGTCATGCAACCTGAAAAGGCAGTCTTGGTTTCTTCTGGTAGTCACCCTGCTTCATCAAAAGGTGCTAAAGGGGTGATTGGAAAGAAATTCAAGAAGACAATGTTTGGAAGCAAAAGTTCTGGGAAAAAGAAGACTGTGACGCCTGGGAAGAAGGGCAAGTGTTTTTGTTGTGGAAAAATTGGTCACTGGAAGAAAGATTGTCTGACCAAGCAGGTTGGACAAGGTACGTCATTAGCATTTGTAACGGAAACATGTTTAGCATCTGTTTCCACCCATTCGTGGGTAGTCGATACTCAAGCTACTGATCATGTTTGTTACACTTTGCAGGGATTCAGGCCGACAAGGCTGCTGAATGATGACGAGGTGACGATCTCCATGGGTAATGCTGATCGTTTGTCTGCAGTAGCAGTTGGAGATGTTACATTATGCTTTCAAGACAATGTTCTTATTTTAAGAGACGTTCTATATGTGCTGGATTTCTGGCGGAACCTTATTTATGTTTCCTGTTTAATAAATGATGGATTTTCAGTTATTTTTGATAGTCATGTTTCTATCAATGGCAATAACGGTGTTATTTGTATTGGGATACAGAAAGACTCTCTTTATATCATAACTTGTTTGCATAAATCTTTCGTGAATGCTGCATATAACTCATTTAATGATAAGAAGAGAAAGTTTTCATCTTCTGATGAGATCTTACATATCTGTGGCATCTAAGACTAGGTCACATCAATCTAAAGAGGATCAAGAGACTCGTGGATGATGGAATGTTGGATTCAATCCAGGTAGTTCCACATCGAGTTTGTGAATCCTGTATATAGGGAAAGATGACGACCAGGCCTTTCAAGGCAAGTCAGTCTCTAGCAAGTGATGTGTTGGAACTGATCCACTCTGATTTATGTGGATCGATGTCTACGCAAGCTCGTGGAGAATTTAAGTATTTCGTCACTTTTATTAACGATTACTCGAGATACGGGTAAGTTTACTTACTTCACTATAAGTCTGAATGCTTTGAGAAATTCAAGGAATTCAAGACGTAAGTAGAGAAGAAGTTAAACAAGACCATTAAGTCATTACGATCTGATCATTGTTGTGAGTATCTCAGTGACGAGTTCTTGCAGTTTTTATCAGAGCATGAGATTACATCCCAATGGACCGCACCGTGCAATCCTCGGCAGAATGGTGTGGCGGAAAGAAGAAATAAGACTCTTCTTGAAATGGTTAGATCTATGATGAGTTATGCGAACTTGCTTGTTTTGTTTTGGGGCCACGCACTACTAACAGCGGCGTACCTGCTGAACCTAGTACCTTCTAAGTCAATTCCTAAAACACCCTCCAAACTTTGGCATTGGCGAAAGCCCAGTGTGTCAAAGATAAGAGTGTGGGGTTGTTCGGCATATATTTTGTCGAAGGAACCTGATAAATTAGAAGGTAGGTCCAAGCTAATGCTGTTTGTGGGATACCCCAGACAAACGAAAGGTGGTTATTTCTACTGTCCTGAAGAACCTGATAAGTCAGAAGATCGTTGTTAGCACCAACACAAGATTCTTGGAGGACGAGTTTGTGAAAAACCACGAATCCAAAAGTGATATCATTCTCCAGGAAATTGGAGACGATGATGCGCTTCCGTTGGGAAAGCCCCGTGGCAAATTGAGTGTACCTCTAGAAGGTATGGAATCAATTGCACGGTCATTAGTGCAAGGATTTGATCCACAAGTAACTGCACCAACTGCTGATGCAGTACCAGTGCTCCGTCATAGTGGGAGGGTACCTCACCAACCCGAGCGGTATATGTTCGTGGGAGAGTCTTCGAACTTCATCCGGGAAGATGGACTAGATGATACCGACCCATGGACATACGGTGAAGTAGTAAATGACAAACATGAGGAAATATGGCATAAAGCCATGGATTCAGAAATTGAATCAATTACCTCTATGGATGTATACTAGAAGTCTGCGCTACCAGATGGCTTTCGGGCTATAGGTTGCAAATGGGTATACAAATGGAAGAAAAGGTTCGAAAGGAGAAATAACAGCTTTTAAAGCCAGGTTGGTGGCGAAGGGTTATAGTAAAAAAGAGGGCATTAACAATAACGCAAACTTCTCACCGGTAGCCATGCTCAAATCCATTTAAATTCTTCTTTCCATAGCAGCACATATGGACCTTGAGATCTGGCAGATGGATGTCAAAACCGTATTTTTAAACGGGTACCTTGAGGAAGTTCGTGACATCTATATGCAGCAACCTGAGGTTTATGTGAAGGATGATGAAGAGCATCTTGTCTGGAAGCTAAGGAAGTCCTTGTATGGACTTAAACGAGTTTCACGGTAATGGAACAAATGTTTCGATGATGTGATTAAATCTAATGGATTTTCACAGTGCAAAACCAAAAGTTGTTTGTATTGATTATACGTCAGCGAAAGCGTGGTATTCCTTGCACTTTATTTAGATGACATTCTTCTATTCGGCAACGATGTGAAGGTGTTGTCAGACATAAAGATATGGTTATTCGAACAGTTTCAAATGAAAGACCTAAGAGACGCTGGATACATCCTTGGGATTAAGGTCTTGCGTGATCGCAAGAAGAGGATGTTAAGCTTATCTCAGGCCGCTTATATTGATACTGTAACTGCTCGTTTTAGCATGCAAAATGCCAAGAAAGAATTGCTACCTTTCAGACATGGTGTTCCTCTGTCTAAGGCACAATGCCCTGTAACAGAAGAGGAGAAGGATGATATGGCTAAAGTACCATATGCTTCGGCATTGGGAAGTCTCATGTATGCAATGCTATGTACGAGGCCAGATATCTGTTATGTCATGGGCATCGTGGCCAGATATCAATCTAACCCTGGACAGGCGCTCTCGACTGCTGTCATATTCTCAAGTATCTGAAAAGAACTCCAGACTATTGTCTTGTTTATTAGTGTGAGAATTTGTGCCCTATGGGTTTTATGGATTCGGATTTCCAGGCAGATCAGGATGAGAAAAGATTGACCTCGGGCTATGTGTTCACCTTGGGAGGTGGAACTGTATCTTGGAGGAGTGCGAAACAGAAATGTATCGTTGACTCCACCATGGAAGCATAGTATGTGGCAGCTTCAGAAGCTTTTAAAGAAGCAGTATGGCTCCGAAACTACCTCCAAGAGTTAGATATTGTTCTGAGTTTGCCCAAGACTATGACGGTATATTGTGATAATGCTGGTGTGCAGTAGAAAACTCTAAGGAACCAAGAACTCACAAGGCGTCTAAACACATGGAGAGAAAGTACCACATCATACGAGAAATTGTAGCGAGGGGCGATGTGCTAATAGATAAGATAAACATTAAGGATAATCTAGCAGATCCATTTACAAAGGGCTTACCTCAAAAGGCATACGAATGTAACGTTCGTAGCCTAGGACTGAGGTAGATGTCGGCCACCTGGTGACCAAATGTAATAGCTAGATTAGAATAGACACATGTTATACTCTGGAGAGTAATGGTATAATGCTTTGAGTATCAGTGGGAGATTGTTGGAATTGTATACATAAAAACATTATGATTGGTATATTGGGAAACATTATGTTTGATATACTGGTAATCATTAATGACTTGCAATAAACAACTCCGGTCTGAATTAACAATCATATGATGCGAACAAACACATCCAGTTATCTCGTCGATAGGGAGATCATACGGTGTGTAAGACCTCACAGAAGATCGTATAGATCATTTGACCTAGTGAGATATAAACAGTTATCACAGCTGAGACAATTTTTGCTTTGGCTGTCGATTTAGGCTGCGGCACACAAGTCCATAAGTGGTTTATCTTGGCTGCTTTGTGTGACCAGTACATCTCAATGTATTGATAAGATCAACAGTGAGATGAACAATTCTACTTGACATATGAATGAGTAAAGATCTCAGTAACTTGGTCGGATCTAAAGTCTATTGAAAGTTGAGGGGCACACATGGGTTGACTGTCACTTTGACTTGCTATGGTGGAGAGTCTTACATGTACTCGTATATCTGCATCTTGGGTGATGGCAGTTTGTGTGGGGTTTCCTCAGGCTGGATTTAGATAACCATATCCATTTCAGGATAGTGACATTCCCTGGGAAGCTCACGAGGTTCGTTATGCTAAGTCCTGCAGGCTGAATCATTGATTCAAGCATAAGCGATAAGGGTTGAGTGGTACTACTCAGGAATAATAAGAGATTAATTAATTACAACTAATTGTCATACGCTGAATTAATTAATGAATGTCTGAAACCTTAAATATGGGGATTGACCAAGTCAATGCAACCCGTTCCTAATAACGTGGTAATAAAGGGGTAGGTCAACATTAATTCTCTGGTGGCATGAATTAATGTTTATTAATTAATTATGTTCCGGTTGAACATGGAATTAATTAATAGGAGGCCCACTTTATTATTTGCATTTGATCCCTAGTCTGGCCCAACATTGCTCAGAGCCCATTAGGGTTTATTAACCCTAATAGCCCATTCTCCAGATCTATATAAGTAGATAAATCTCTCATTTTCCCACATAAGTTTGAAGTTTCAAAATCAGAAACCCTAGAGAGATTGAGAGAGAGTGGGAGACTAAAGATCCGGTAGCGTATCCTCATCAGATTTCTGGATCGAGCAAGGGAACAGATCAGATCTGTTGGAACAAGTCTGCATTATCGATCTAGATCTGTAGATCAGTCCTTGGAGTTTAGGTATTTCGTAGATCCATCCCTTTGCAATTAACTTTGTAGTAGCATGCTTACGTTCGCCTGATTTATTTAATTTATATTTATTTTCAATATCCTAAGAACAATCCTTGGCAAATTAAAGTGGCAATTCGCGTTGTCTATTGTAGACTCGAATCCTACATGATGGACACACAATTGAGCAAGATTGCCACAACACTCAGCAACCAACACATGCCCAGACAGCTTCGGAGCACAACGGAGGTGAACCTAAGGGTTCAAAAAGACTGCAAGGCCGTCACTCTGAGGTCTGGGACGAGCTACAAGAATCACGAGATGGTTGCGGATGAATCTGGAGGCGAAAAGGAGCTAATTTACGCAGGGTATAAATCCACATCAATCAACGCACCTCCCGCATCGATCAACACAAAAAAGAGATCCACGTCGATCGACAGACCTTCTGCGTCGATCGACACCAAAGAGAGAGCCACTTTGATCAACGCAACCCTGCGTCGATCGATGCAGAAGTCCATTCCAGGCACAAAATTGAAGCATTCTGAAGATCTACTCCCTCTTATGTTGTTCCCTCAGCGGTTCGCGAAGCAGAAAGAGGACTCAAAGTTCTTCAGATTTGTGGAGAATTTTAAGATGGTCAGCATCAACATCCCGCCGATCAAAGCACTGAAGGAGATCCCGGGGTACATGAAGTACCTCTGGAAACTGATGAGTAGAAAGAAGCAATTCATGGAGAACGAGATGGTGAAGATCCACGAGCAGTGCAGCCTGTTACTTCAAAAGCAGGTGCTCATCAAGAGAAGTGATCCTGGATGCTTCTCTATTCCGGTTGAGATTGGGGGACACACATTCGAGAGAGTACTATGTGATACTGGGGCCAGTATCAACCTAATGTCGTACTCCATCTACAAGCGTCTCAACATTGGAGAGATGAGGCCCACGATGATCACCCTGCAGATGGCGGACCAGTTTGTGTCCCGCCCTAAAGGTATACTAGAGGATGTGCTCATTCGTGTGGGCCAATCATTTTTCTTGTAGATTTTGTGGTGCACGAGATGAAGGAGGACGAGAACATGCCCATGATCATGGAGGGTGAGTTTCTCGACACTAGCGCCGCTCTCATTGACTGTCGAGGCGGCAAGATCACACTCCGGGCGAACGACGAGAAGATCACCTTTGTGATCGACAAGAGTAAGAAGAAAGAGGAGTGCAATCGAATCTCCACTACTGAAGAAGGAGATTAATCTGAGGAGGAGGAAGCAGTTGTCATTGAATGGGAGCGAGGAAACAAAGGAGTGAAAGTGTCAACTATGCCACCTTTTTCTGAGCTCACCACCATTGTCAAAGACCAGAAGGTTTACATGGTGATCTGAGGTATCGTCGAGCTGCGACGTTAAATCAATCCCTTGTTGGGAGGTAACCCAACCTTTTACGTATTTTCTTTTTAATTTTTGTTTTTATTTTGAATTTCTATTGTTTTTGTTAACAGTTGCTTTGCAGTAATTTAAAATAAGTATTTGGAGTACATCTCGACGTCGATCGATGCAGCCTGGCGTCGATGGACGCCGAGCAGCCGGCGTGATACTCTTCGATCTACAACAATTATCAACAAGGAGGCTTTGCGTCGATCGATGTGAAGTGCCAACAGCCACTATTTCACATCGTGTGATGTTCGAAGACTTCGGGGGGATAAAAAGTTGATGTCTGAGATCAACTACCAGGTATCGTTCCCTCTTTTGTCTGATTTTCAAACTTATCCACTCTTCGAGTTGGAAATAAGTTTGGGGGATGTGGACAAGAGATGGAATGTTCTATAGTTTATTTATTTCTGCTTTCCGTCTTTAATTTTTTTTTAAGATTTAAGTTATTTTGTGGGGAAAAATTTTGAGTTTTGATATAACCCGAATAAGATTGTGAGATCAGAATTGGTTGAGGGTTGAGTTTGAATTGATTGTGATTGTGGTTAGATGCCTATGAATGTAGAATACCGCATGAAAGGATTGACTTGACACTTACACTTGCATGCCGGTTGAGCTGATTTGAAATTGACCGTGGAAGAAAATTTTAAACCCTTTTGTGAGATATTGAGTCTTATTTCATTTGATGTGAGATTTACGTGTGTGTTTTTATTTCTCTAGAACTTTCCTATTTTCTTTGTTGAGACTGCATAGGGTGCACAAGTTTAGGAAATGATCTTAGGCCATGTTTGATAGCCCAATTCCCTAAACACTGTCCTTTTCACATTAAATTTTCCCTAGTTAGCCACTTTTGAGCCTATACAAAATTTCTATTTCCTTGTTTATGAGATTAAGAAGAAGTATTGGTTTCTCTCATGTCTTGAGTTGTGGTATATGGGGTGGAATGATTGTGAGATGGAAATAAGAAAATATAAACAAGTGGTGAAAAGATGTGTGAAAAAAAAGAAGCTCAAAGAAATAATTAGAATTCTCATAAGCTCTCTGAAAAGAAAAGAATAAAAAATTATGTAAAGAGCATAAGAGATTCAAAATGAGCTAGAAAAGTTGTGTGTCGTTGATATAATTGAGGAGAAGGGTAGATGTTCATAAAAGGTGGTTTGGATTGATTGAGGAAGTACAACTTGATTGATTTTAGTCACTTGGCCATATTTTCCTACCTTTCACAAAAAGCCTACATTACAACCTATTGAAAGTCCTTTTTTATTCTAGACTTGTGTACACATTCTAGCAGTGGAGATATTAGAAAATTTGCAAGCCTATGCTAGAAATTTCTTCAAACATGTTGCTGAGTGCTTTCATCTATACCTTAAACACTTGAGAGTTGAGCAATACACTTCCCGTGAGTTTTTCCACAATTGATGGATTTTCTGTCTCTTTTAAATTGCTTGTGTGTAGTAGATTTTTTATTCTTGACTGTGAAGAATCTTGTGAGGCATTGCACTTTAATCACATGACCTTATGATTTCTTTCTTGCCTATTGATTGAGGACAATCAAACGGTCAAGTTTGGGGGGTTTGATAAGCTCATTATTTCACTCACTTATCTATATTATTTTCAACTATTTTATGTAGTTTTATTGAGTTTATATATATATTTTATGCATGAGTCTATATTAGGTGGTGTTATGCTTGTCATGGTAATATTTTGCAGGTTTTAGGCTAAAATCAATAAAAACCCGTACCGAAAGTAGTTGATGTCCAACGAAACAGTCACAAATTCTTCCACACGTGGAATCTGACCTAATGGAGCATGGGAATAGAAAGATCTTTGAGTTATCTTTCTAACACAAATGGAATCAGGTCAATCGAAGTTCGGGAGAGGAAGTTACGGCCAAAACCGTGAGACCGCGCAGAAGGGGCGAGACAGAACCACATCGATGGACGTGGAATTCACATCGATCGATGCCGAAGATTGAGCTACGTCGATCAACGCACTTCCCGCGTAGATCAACGCGGGTCTGCTGGCGCGGGAATTTGATGAAAATCGGATTTTTTCATATCTTTAGCCCTAGATTTGATAGGATACACATCCACACCTATAAATAGCCTACAAATTCGACTTTTTCAGGAGCCCCCTTCATATTTTTCGAACCCTAGCATATTTTAGAGATTTTTCACTCTGCAATTTTGTTTTTAGAGTTTTGAGAGTTGGGGAACACGAAACCCTTTTATTTTTCTAGTAAGTTCTTGTTTATGCAATTTAATATGTTTTCTTTTGGATTTCTATCTGCGATGAGTGGCTAGAAACCCTAGCGGGTTCTAGGGTTGATATTATTATGGATGCATGTTAGGATTAATTAATTAGGTTCATGATTCCTGTGTTTATTTTATAATTCTAGATTAATTTTTGAGGATCGAAAGGTGACGATTGGTTTAGATGTCTAGCTATTGATAGAAAGACAGAGAGGTGAATATTGATAGTGGGATTAGGAATACATGATACACTCTATACTGTCCAATGAGATGTATTAGACTGTAGGAATTGAACTGATTTGCTTATCGGATTGACTAATTTGGTGTTCTTGAGATCGAGAGGAGATAGTCACTAATTAGTAATCTAGGTTATATTTGCCCAACAAAGGAAATATAGCATTACTGCAGTATTCCACCTGCTAAATTAATTGGTTCTACATATTATCCATAATAAGATTTCTTCCCTAGAATCTGTGTTCCTTTAGATTTGATTTCATAACCTATTTAATTTTCAAGTATTGCCATCTTTAATTTCCAAACAAAACCCTGATTTTCTGGTTCCTCAAATAATGAATCTTAGGATCATAATTAGTACATAGGATAGTTTCGTTATACAATTTCCCTCATTCGATAACCTTAGGGTTCTTTATAAATTTATTTGTAATTGTTGCAATAATTAATCTGTAGATTTTACAGTGATCAATGACCGGTTTCTTCTCCAGCTTGAGTCTTGGCATTGCGCTCCGTGTAGCTTGCCATGACTTCTTCGTAGAGAGAATCTCTCTCATCAAGAGTCATCTGCAATCTGAACTTGGCACAATCTCTCTGTTCTTCTGCCCTCTAAAGCGCTCTCTGTCGTCACCTCTTTTTTCGTTATTCCTCCTCACGGGAAAATTCATGCCTTCTTTTTGTAGTGGCATCTGCGGTTTTGATCATTATTTCCTCTTTGACATCTGGGATTGGTAGAGAAGTATCATCCTGTGGCACTTTCATTTTGAGGGTAGTTCCTTGAGAACTATCATGCTTAGCCCTCTTCTTGGTTTGTTCGTCATCACCTGCTGGCTTCCTCCTCCTTTGTTTAAGGCTTGTTTGTGTATGCCTCTTCTTTACAATGGGTGGCTCAGGGGTTGACCAGTTTCTTGTGATGCATTGTCGACCAATTTTTCAAGTTCAGTGAACAACGCTTCCTGTTATGCTTTTCACCTCTCTTCTTCAACTTCTTCGGCGGTAAGTAGAACTACAGTAGGCATGACAACATTTCCTTGGTGGGTATCCTCTTTGTCAGAGCATAGATCATGAGGATTGATATTGCTCTTTCCCTTCGAAATTGAAGGATCTTTGAAACTCTTCGGTGGTTATTGTTTCCTGGTTGGCGGTATGTAGTCTGAGTAGATCAAATCCTCACCGCGGAAGCATTTTCCTTCTAGTATGATTCCCTCCAAAAAGTGGCTTATCTTCAATCCAAAGCCCACATCTTGAGTGAATGTGTGATCTTTCTTCACACTCTTATTTTTGTAGACGTGCGCTAGCCATTTGGTGTAGATGAACTTCACCCAATTTCCACGAATTTGATCTTCAATTGCCATCGTGACAGCATACTTCTTAGCACTTAGTTCAGAAAATCGAACCAACATTGCCTACTAACATCCTAATGAAAACTTGTGCTAAGCTCTTCATTGGTTATTCCAGTAACCGTAGCGGTGAAACTATCTTCCACGGCTCTTTGAAAGATTTTGTCTTCCATCGCAGCTATCCTCATTCAATTTCAGGATCATCGTTGATTTTTGTAGGTGGACATGTCATCACCATCATTCCGAAGTCCGTACTTCTTCTCCAAAACTTCTAGGCTTACCACTATCTTGATACCCAAAACACTTGTGGTGAAGTACTTCTCTTCCTTATCAAATACCGTGCGAGCGAAGAATTTTGTGACTATGTGCAGAATAAATTTTTTGGGTTCCGCAAACAGATATTTTATCAGGTTCTCTCGGTCCAGTTTACCTATGAGAACTTTACACCAGTGCTTTCTAAATAGCGACTCATAGAGTATCTTGTCCTTCTTAACTTGAGCGGCTCTTCTTTGCTCGTCGGTGAGTTCACCAATCACCTTACCATAACTTATGGCAACTAGGCAATAGTAGGAAACAGATTCGTCAATATCCTCTGTCTTGTAGATGCTTGTAAATGTTGATTGAAATTGTTCATGCTCTTCGGGCATGTTGGGTTATCCGGATGAATTTGTAGGGGAACTGGTGTGGTTGGAAGATTATTCCATTGATGTTTCTTCTGAATGGCTTAGAAAGTGTCATGTAGAAGAAATTTTGAAATCAGAAGATATGGAAGTGTTAGGGTTTTAAAAAAATCCCAAACCAAACTTCCTAAATACAATCCTAAGTAACCGGCTTTACTGTGAGCAGTTTGATCTCTCCTTCTGATATGGTTGAATCGACGGTTGGGCAGTTGGTGACGGTTCATCTTACATCCCACGAAATTGGATTTTTGAGCGTGGCTGACGTGTCTTCTTGGTATTCATCTTTGCCCTGAGCTAGAGTGTCCTCTGAAATTAATGCGGACTCTGTAGCTTTTGCCGTCAAAAGAAAATCCTGCCTTTTGAGATATTTGTAATGATTATCTCTTCCTCTTTTGCTGGTGAACATGCAAATGTGCATTTGCTGTGGAAAGCATATCCAACAATGGGAAAGGCTTACGCTAAGAGCTTGGACTCATCATTCGATTATCTGAAATACCACTTAATAAGAATGTAGTAGATCACCTAAATTGCTGAGAGCTTGGACTCAGCATTAACTTCTTGAGTCTGTTGTGATCTATTCATTCCTTAGACATTGTTTTGCTGAGAGCTTGGACGCAACATTTACTTTGGAAGGTCCTTCATTTAGTAGATGATTATAGTGTGCTGAGAGCTTGGACTCAGCTGTGTTTAGGAGGTATCCTTAGCAATCTACATATGTCTGCCGAGAGCTTGTGCTCAGCATTCTTCGGGGTTCTACCGTGAGCTTGGACTTAGTATACAATATCGTCTCTTTTAATATTTTTGAACTTTTAAGAACAAAGAGTCTTTTTACTGAGAGCTTGTACTCAGTAAACGTTTTTCGGTTCTTGTTTGCTATAGTCAAATAGCAATCTTAATCAATTTGCTGAGAGCTTGGACTCAGCATTCACCGGATATCTGCTGAAAGCTTGGATTCAGCAGTACTTCTGGACTCTTTTGAATTCCTTGAACTGTTTAAGTTCAAGAGTCCTTTTACTGCGAGCTCAACCTCAGTATTCGTCGGGAATCTGCTGAGAGCATGGATTCAGCAATCAGCTGAGAGTAATCTGCTTGATTAAATTCTCCATTTCAGTTTTCAAGCACTCTGTTTTCGACAGGGTTGGGGAGACCTTAAGAAAATCCGATCATCTGGTTTTCCTTTAAATTTTCAATATTTTTCATGGAAAACCATATGATTTTTTATAGGATTCTAAGTACACACGGAGTGTATTGATCTAGCATTTTGACTTAGGCGTTTACATTATTTGAGATAACAGAGTATTGTCATCAAATTGAGCATTTTATTGATATCATTCATTTACAAGAGTTACACTTTGCAAAGTTACAAGTATACAATGATCAATATGTCTTCAGACTGCTCCAAATAACGCCATTGCTAGATCAACTCCTTCTTGATCTTTTCCTCGAGCTCATTGCTGCAAGCCGTCTTGCTTACATAGCAATGTTCTTGTTCCAAGGCTGAGATGTCTTGTATGTATACATCTATTCAGCTTCCAGCCGTGGGGCTTTCCTGTGGACACTTCAGAACACGGAAGAAAATCCGAAGCCTTTAGATTTCACCACCTGCACGGATTAGTGGTCTTGTCCACAGTTTCCATTAGCTTGAGAATTGGAGACTTTCATCATGTTTTTAGACTTTAGAACTAAATTTAGCATTGGAGTTTTTAAGAAGTTCAAGGTTCCTCTTTAAATATTGTAAGTTATTTCATGTTATTTAATAATATGTTTGCTTTACTTCTATCCATAATTTATTGCTAGAAACCCTATAAAGTTCTAGGGCTTTGATAATTAATCACCTTGATGCATGTTTAAATAAATCAACTCAATAGCATGGTTTAATTTCCCTGTTTAATTTAATTGAAGGGGAAATAGAGAAATATATCCCATCTTTCATTAATTAGGAAAATATATCCTCAAGTTTTTCTGCTAGGGAATTATATCCCACAGTATAGTTTTGTTAAGGAATTTTGTCCGCCTGTGATGACTAAGGAGTTAAGTGCCACGTGGCACTGATGTGGTATTGACTCAATGTCACATGGTGCCACGTTAGCGTCATGTGGCAAATGACGTGGCATTTTCATATTTTAAACAAATTAATTTTTAATATATTCTAATTAAATTATAATTGTATTTCTTTTTTATATTTTACTTTTTAAATAATAATTTATCATTATAATTAAAAATTATATATTTATTTATTTTATTCAGAAAAAATATTTTAAAAACCATTGTATTTTTAAATATATATATATATATATATATATATATATATTATTTTCTTTGTTAAGATAAAAGAATATTTATTTTCTTAGTTATTTTTCTTTATTTTTCAACTAATAATATATTATTTTCTTTATTATTCAACCAATACTTTTATTATTTAATAAAATATTATTGAAACAATAAAATATAAAATATAAATAGACTAATAATTTAATTAGAATATACTAAAAAATAAAATTTTATTTAAAATGAAAATGCCACGTCATTTATCACATGGTGCTTATTTGATGTTATGTGACATTGAGTCAATACCACATCAGTGTCATGTGACACTTAACTATTTAGTCACCACAGGAGGACAAAATTGGCATATTTTTCCCTAACAGAAAAACTTGAGGGTTTATTTCCCTATTTTCCCTTTAACTGAATATAGATTTAGTGAAAGATCGAGAGATAAAACTGGATCTTGGTTTGTAGTTATCAATTGAAGAGCTGAAAGTTGAAAATTGGTAATAGGAATAGGAAATTAAATACAGTTGATTTCTATTTCAAAAAATAAAAGAATAAATAGTAGGATTAAATCTGATAATTATTGGGATTGATTAATGTTGTGTTCTTGAGACCGAGTGGAGATGACTACACATTAATAATCTAGGTTTTAAATTGCCAAAAAAGGAATTGAATCCATCTGAATCTGAATATCCCAATTGTTGAGTTGATGAATTTTGCATGTTGATAGAGTGAATATCTACCCTGAAATTTGTACCCTTAATTTATTATTTTAAAACCTTAAATTTCTTGTTTTGTTTTCTTTAAAATCATAAAAACCAAATCTTGATTTCAAGTACTCAAACAACAAGATTTGAAAACTATGGCTAGTACTTAATATAGATTTGTCATACAATCCCTATAGGTTCAACATTCTAGTTTTAAATTTATTTGTAACTATTTTACTACAATTTAACTTGGTGTTTTTACGGGTGGCCATTCTCCCCTTCTTGAAAAGTTTGACTCTCAGACTTCTTACTTAAGCTTTTATAGGTATCAGTGCTTCTTCGCCATAGGCGATGGAGAATGGCAAACTCTCTATTGCTATTATGGGTGTGGTTCTTTATGACCAGAGCATTCGAGGCAGTTATTTGACCCATTTTGACATATGAGCCCCTAGTCTTTTCTTCATGGTGGCCATAATAGTCTTGTTCGTGGATTCAGCTTGCCAATTCACTATTGGGTATCTCGGCAAAGAGAATATTAGCTTGATGTTGTATTGATTGCAGAAATCTCTCACACATTGGCCTTCTATTGCGTGTCGTTGTCCATTCGTATTTCCTTAGGGACCTTGAACCTGCACAGGATATGAGTCCATAGGAATCTGAGAACTTCTTTTTCTCTGAATTCATGTAGTGTTACGGCCTTGACCCACATGGTGAAGTAGTCGATTGCTATGAGCACGTACTCCTTCTGATGTGTGCCTCGAGGGAGTTTGCCGACTATATCCATCCCCCAAGCAATGATGGGCCATGTCACGGTCATTGCGTGGATTTGTTCTACGTGGCTTTTTGATGTGACTTCATATCTCTGACATGCATTGTAGCTTCATACGTATTCTTTTTCGTCCTTCCTTAGTGTGTGCCAGTAGAACCCTAACGAGATTATCTTGTGAGCTAAGGGTCGAGTTCCGAAAAGGTTTCTGCAATCCCCTTCATGCACCTCCATCTGAGTAACTTGGACTTCGCTTGGTACTAAGCATTTCAATAGAGGTCCTTCCAGTGACCTCTGATATAGTCTGTCTTTGTGAATAATGTACTTTGCCGCCATCCTTGCCAATCGGGCTGCATCTTGTCAGTTTTTAGGTTCATGTCCATCTTCAATGAACTGTATTATCGAATCGGTCCAGGATGCTTTGCTTGCCTAGCCTAACTCTTCTATTTGCACGACTCTTGTTTTTGTGGCGGCCTCTTGAGCCCAGTTTATTATTATTGGTGGGTTCAGATTTTCTAATTTCACCAATACGACGTTGTCCACAGCGTCTTCTTGCGTGTTTCCTTCTCTGGCGATGTGCTTTATGTCGAACTCTTCGAATCTCAACTAGTTGATAGGGCTAGTTGGTGGTACTTTAGCAGTCAGGGCTCTTTTACTTGGTAGTGGTTTTCCACCTGCATGTAGCACCCACAGTTGTGAATCACCTTGGACCTGGAGGCGTCGTCCACCTAGCTCTTTTGAGTCTATGATGGACAACATGAGTTGCCATTAATTAAATACTTGCCAATGATCGTTCTTAGGATACCAGGAATAAATTTCAATTTAACAAATCATGCAAATCTATGCATGCTCCTACAAAATTAATTGCAGATGATGGATTAGAGAATACCTGATTTCACCGTTTGATCTACAGATCTAGATCGGAGCCAACAACGATGAAATAGCCTTAGAACTGAGATAGAATGTCGGCGATGGACAGTGGTTCCTACAGATCTGATCTTTTGATCTGTTCCCTTACTCCTTGGAAATCTGGTGAGGATTATCCACCAAGTTGAATTCGAGATCCGGAGAAATCGATCAAGTTTCTCCCTCATATAGCCGCCGCCACTCTCTCTCAATTATACTGAAAAACCCTAGTTTTTACAACTTATGATCTGATAGAGAGAAGACCTATATATAGTGCTAGGGTTTTGAGAAACCCTAACCCTAATGGGCTGTGAGCAATTAATGGGCCAGACCAGGGATTAGATGCAAATAATAAAGTGGGCCCTCTTTATAAATTAATCCTTCCTTGTTCAACCCAGAACATAATAATTAATAAAACATTGTTTTAACCTTCACCACGGTAACAATGCTGACTCGCCCCTTTATTACCACGTTATTAGGAACGGGTTGCACCAAACTAACATGATCCACATATTTAAGGTTTTAGACATTCATTAATTAATTTGGCTTATGACAATCAGCCACAGTTAATAAATCTCTTATTTCCTGAGTAATGCCACTCACCCCTTTTCACTTATGCCTAAATTAAATAATTCAACCTGCACGGTTTAGCATAATGAACCTTGTGAGCTCCTCAGGGAATGTCACCATCCTGAAACGGATATGCTTACCGAAACGTCCAGACTAAGCAGGCCACACACAAATTGCCAACACCAAAAATACAGGTATAAGAGTACATGCAAGACTCGCCACCATGGTAAATCAAAGTGTGGTCAATCTGTGTGCGCCCCTTATCCTTCAGTTAGGTTTAAGATCATAGGAAGTATGCTAGGGATCTGGCTCATTCATATGTCAATGAGAATGGCACATCCCACTGTTGATCCCATCAATACATAACTATGTACTGACACATCAAGTAGCTAGGATAAGCCCACTTATGAACCGATGTGCCGCAGCTTAGAACGACAGCCTATCTAGGGACCGTCTCAGCTGTGATACTGTTTATATCTCGCTAGGTCAAATGATTCATATGATCCTCTATGATCTCCTACACACCATATGATCATCCCTATAGGTGAGATAATAGGATATTATGGTTCGTTGTATGTTTGTTTTATCAGTCAGCGAGTATTGTTGCGGCAACATATATGAAGACCAGTGTACAAAACACTTAATCATATATGCTTTCAGTATATAATCCCAACAATCTCCCACTTATACTTAAAGCATAATACCATTGCTTTACCAAAGTATTAAGTGTGTCTATACTGTCAATCACTCCCACTGCATTCACGTCACCTCTTGTCACGATTTCTCGTATGATGTGATTCCACACATCCTATGTGTTTCACCACCTTGTGAGTCTTGGGTTCCTTTGAGTTTGTCATTGCACCAACATAATCACAAATCCTTGTTATTTGATTAAGCAAACTCAGAACACACACCTCTAGAGGATGGCATTGGAGCTATACTGGTTCTTGCGAAGCTAATGAAGCTGACAAAAACTCAGCCTTCATACCGGAATCCGCAACACACTTCTGTGTTAGATTCCTATAACTCCTCCTCCAAGGCCAACACATAGTTAGAGGTCGATTTCCTTTCCTTATGATCGTCCTGGATATCTGATGCCATTCAACTCACAAAGCTCATTCACTAACCAATGTGCCTATCTAGAGTTGAACTGATATCTGTTTAACATGCTTATAGCAGTACAGATATCTAACTTCGTTCACTTACAATATAGAAAGATAATAGTCTTTTTTGCTATGAACGACTCACCACAGAATCAATTTAAGCGACTTGAGATACCTGAACATCATTTTCTTGTGACCACACAAGACTTTAATTCAAAAGATGTTCAAAGATCTCATAAGTCCTACTTCTGAAACTGTTCGGATAACCATCCTTTATGCCTGACAATATCTCCACACCGTTTCCGAATGTGAAAATACCATCTACATAATGTGCAAGGAAAACCACGCTTCCGCTGACACATAACTGGTACATGAAACTATCATTCTCGATAGACAATATCAAAATGTTTGTTACATGACCTTGAAGCTCCCTTAAGTTCATACTTGAACTACATTGGCTTCCAGACATGATGCTTTGCACATAACTTATCTGATTGTCGCATACAGATGTCGTCACCTTTTATCAAGGTACCCGTTTATAAAATACGGATGACGTCATCTATCTTCCAGATATTTAGATTCATATGTGTTGTTATGGTTAAAAGAATTCGAATGGGTTTAATAGTTGCAGCCAGTGAGAAGGTCTTGTTGTGAAACATACCTTGCTCACTAACCTAGATATTCGAATATACTAGGCTACCATTCGAGAATTTCTTTCCTTGTATATCAATCAGTTACTTATAGCTGGTAAGCTATTTGGCAATCACTGATCCTGATACACAACCATAACGTTTACTGATTCATTTCTGAATCCATGCATTGACGTCATTAAACTGCATCTTTTGTCTTAACAGCTTCGTTGCGCTTTGAGGGATGAGTACGATGTTGTTCGTTTAGCTGGGAACAAGTCCAGAGACTGTTTCCACGAACTAGTACCATTAAGCCTATTAAGGCAACCTCCCACTGCAATGATGTTCCTTTATATTGTCAGTTAATGGTGCATTAATTTATTGTTTATCACCTTACACAGGTGACCGTGCAATTGGTACCATACCATCCAAGGTATGCTCAATATGCCACGGGGTATTTCCTAATGGATTTGAATTGTCTTCTCTAAAACGTTAGAGAACAATATCACATTTGGATTCATGGTTTCATCCTATACAACTTGCTTGTATCTAGGATACATAAAGCAACCATCTTTTTCGTTTGCCTGGAATAGCCCACAAAGCAGTACTAGCTTAAACCTTTCTTCCAACAAATCAGTTTCCTATATTTCAGCTTAACAGCCGAATTACCCATCATTGCCCTTTTGACAGAGTCAAGGTTTGAAACTGATTTAGAAGACACTAGATAAGCAAACACTCAACTGCTTTTGGCGCTTTTTCCAAAACGAAAATTTGGCAAAGCTGGCATAACTTATAAACTTTTAAAGAATCTTATTTCGTTTTACTTACACTATCCCAATCAAGGAATAATATGTGTAGTTAACTGGGATGCAATCCCTTTGCTCTGTCAGATACTGTAAAAACCCCATCACTTAAGATATACCATTATGAATGAACCATAATGTTTTTACGGTCTTGTTTAACTTATTCTCCACCTTAGTCTTGAACGCTCTTAATTAAAGCAAGAGACTAAGCCTTGTAGTGAATTAGATAAGCATATCCAAATCTTAAATGATTACAGTATCAATGCCTGTTAAAGCAATTGCGGAAGTAGACTCAAAACAGCAAACCAGAGCAAACACGAAATAATCTATAAATATACCCGCCTATTAAAAGGCCTTGGTTAACATCTTATACCTCTAAGTAGTTGTCATAAGTACCATTCTTAGGAATACCTGGATTGGATCCATAATTCCATGAATTACTTAAAACTACTTAGACTGATGTAACCTATCTCTATAGCTATTCTTTAAACTATACCTTAGAACACTGATAGTTTATGTAATCAAGTAATGAAGAGACAATCATCCATAATAGAAAACACTGTTATTCATTATGATAGAAAAACTCTATCTGAACAACTGATAATCCATAGATGAAAATTGTTTATAAAAACAAAAACAATATCTCTTCTACAGATCTTGAATAAAAACATTGTTTTAACATAAACTCAAAGCAAATAACTCCAACAGCTTGAGAAGATCTCTAGCATCTTCCTTGGAGTTGGTAATCCCGTCATCCTCAAGCATCATCAGCTTGATTCCCTGCATAGTGCAACCAAAACAATATTAGTACTCACAGTAACCACTACTCACAAGGAGTAGAAAATTGATACTAAACATGTAAATGATGACGTACATTGTCCGTTGGTGTTAACACCTGGACAATTTGCTCTCCAGTGTCCTATCTTGCCACAGCGGTAACACTTGCCCTTTCCTTTGACTTTCCCAGCCTTTTTCTTTGGAGAAAAAACTCCATTGTTCCCACCAGCAGTTTTTTTGTTCTTGTTCCTAGGCGTTCTCTTAGTATTTGCTCGTTTAGGAGCAGCAGACCGGCTACTGGAAGAAACCAAAACTGCTTTCTCGGGTTCCATCAGGGACTGCGCTGCCATCAAGTCACTGAGTAACTCATTAAGAGTATACTCCTTGTTCATCACAGCATTCAACCTGAAGTTTTCAAAAGACTTGGGAAGAGAGTTTAGTATGATATCGACTTGGGCTTCCCCATCAATACCACCACCATGCAACGTTAGTTCATCCATGAGGTGAGTCATGGCAACCACGTGCTCTCTCACTGAACTGCCTTCAGACATTTTCTTACTTACAATCTCCTTCATGAGATTGAATCTGACAAATCTATCTGTCTCCCCATAAGTCGCTGCTAGATTATCCATAATCTCACAGGCCTTATCATAATGCTGATGCTGCAGCTGCAGTACCTTACTCATAGTGGTCATCATGTAGCATTTCACTACATGTCAGACTTGATCCACTTAATGTAAGACTTCTGCTGCTCGACAGTAGCATCAGCAGCTGGGACTGGCGGACAAGGATCAGTAAGGACAAACTTGTGTTCTTCTGCAACAAGGATATAATCCAAATTACGTTTCCATTCAAGGAAATTTGGACCATTGAGAGGATTTTGAGCGAGGATATTAATGACATTATTCATAGACATATCTGAAAACAAATAAGTGAATTAAAGTAAGCACATACTACGAACAATTGAAACAAATATGCATAGAACCTTTAGATAAAACAATGCAATTTGTTCCCTCCAATTGCCCAAGCTAATTCACTGCAAGCTGCCCCAGCAGACGTTTACCGCAAACGCTCAACCAGACCAAAATGATCCTTTAATTTCTTAACATGCCAGGTATCTTAAGCAAAAGAAATTAATATTGGAGATCTCAAGACCATGTTCACCTATCCGGAGCAGGAACCTCTCAAAAGAGTTATACTCCAGGCAACATCTAAGCCAAAGTAACCACAAGCCCAACTCCGGATATTAAAAAGCGATTCGACATACGTACTAGACCCATGCGTCCTGCCCTTGACATCCTTTGTTATCCCACTTAGATTAATCTTAAAGACCAGTGAAAGTTGTCTCAATGCAAGCTGCCCCAGCAGACGTTTGCTCAGAGGCTCCCACTTCTCATCTTAAAATAAGTGTTTTATTTGGAAACCTCATCGCACTGGAACTGGTGGGGGACCTCTAACACAAGCTGCCCAAGCAGACATTTACGCTTCGAGATGCCCCACTTCCAATGAGAGGTCGTATTTGTGGAGGTCTAATGATCTTGGTTAGAAAAGAACCAAAATCCAGCTTAGTATTTTTAATTCTAAAGGTTTCATGCGCACACATTATTCTATGTTGCCATAAATTATGTCACACCCAAAATTCCATCATAAATTAATATGATCCCGGAATTTATAGACACAATTTAAAACATAAAATAAATCACATAAGACATGCTCAAAAATAAATTGCAACATGCTTATAACAGTAAAAAATTAAAGCAAATAATCATGCTTCCTATTATTTACTAGTGCGCACATAATAAATCACATCAATACGAGAATAAATAAATAAACAAATGAATTCTCGTGGCCCCTCAGATGCGATTACAACTGAAATAAATTAAATCTAACTATTATAAGATTTATCTTTTAGTACAGATCTTCAAACTGGGCCTCTGTTGGACTTGAAATCTGATTTAAACTGCTTCAAAAGCAATTGGGCTTCAAATTAGGGTTTAGGCCCAAAAGAATAGCCAAACCCTAATTTCAGGACAGCGGGCCGCCTCCGGGCTGACAGGCCCAAGCCACGGCCCAAGTGAGCAAAACCCTAGGGTTTGCAAACCCTAGCCACAGCGCTGCCACCCCAGTAGCCCCAGCCGCCGGCAACGTTTCCGGCCACCGCCTGCAGCCCCAAACGCATCGCCACCTCCCTCAGCTGGCGTCGCCGATCGCAGCAACCACCACCGGCGAGTGTTCTGGGGCGCGCAGGACACAGACGACCGCAGCAAAGCTGTGCAGTCTGTTCGACCGCCGTATGCAGCAGCGCGCGGCCCTGCCAGCGCCTGCTTCCAACCCGACGCGAACACCACCACCACGAAGAGCGTCTGCTTGCCTCGCCGGAGACGCGCGTGCAGAAACTGGCTGCAGGAGCGCGGCCCAGCCGCGCAGGAAACCCTAGGGTTTCGTTGCGCTGCCGCCGCTCCCAGCCACTGCCCCCACAACGTCCATCAACCCGCACAGCGCCGCACACCTCGCCGGATCGCTGGTCCGTCGGAACCTGGGAGCTCGCCAGAATCGCAAGCAGCAGCTGCGAGATGTAGGGCGCGGCCCAGCCACTGGGAGGAACCCCTGCCGCCGCCACCCATCGCCGCGCAGCTGCCTGCCCGCCGTCATGGTCGCCGCCGGCGAGATCTGGTGGGCGGCAGAACCCTAAACCATGTCGTCTTCTTCGTTCTTCCGTAACTCAAATTTTACAGATTTGAATAAAATAAAATACAAAAAATAGATCTAGATCTATTACATGATTTCCTATCAAATCTAACCACGAATTTTCTCGTGGTGAAAAATAGATCCAAAAATGAGAAGGCCACGAGAACAAAACATCCACGACAATATAAATTCATCCATGTTGGTCCCGATTTTTCAGAGTATAATACGATACGCAGCGGAAATAAAGTTAATTGTTTTCTTGCACGCTACTTACACTCAGCTGACAACTGGCAACTGGTCAGCTGGTGCTGGTTACTCAGTACGCAGCTGACAACTGGTCAGCTGGTGAATTAATACTTAGAATATTTTAGCCTTGTTTGCACAATTATATCAGTTTCAGAATATACTCCAGCACTTGAGTGTTGGGTTTAAAATATGAATGAAATGCAGAAAGCTGATAAATAACAAAGGATTTTATAGTGGTTCGATCAATCGATCTACGTCCACTCTCCAGTCGAAGCACTGGAAATTCCACTAAGAGTAAGCAGGTACAGGTGTCCTACGATCTATCTCTAGCTGGTGAATGCCTCGTCCACCAGTTCACTAGATCAACCGCTCCCGGTCCTGGATCCTTCTTCAACTCTTCACAGCTGGTGGAGTGCGAGCACGTCACTTCAACCTCCACAGCTAGCT
Source organism: Plectranthus barbatus (assembly GCA_026898455.1). NCBI lineage: Eukaryota > Viridiplantae > Streptophyta > Magnoliopsida > Lamiales > Lamiaceae > Plectranthus > Plectranthus barbatus. Next base: position 111,518 of record JAPKLW010000280.1, on the reverse strand, counting down.
GGGTGTCTTAGTTCTCCCAAGAACGTAATGGTCTCTACGGCAGAATGCCCGTAATAACTCGAGTGCTGGTGAGCACAGGAGCTGCTGTGAACCCTCTCGAAAGAGAAAGAACACCAAATGAGATCTTTAACTTACAATCTTAGAGCTTGAAGTCTCGTGTTTGATAAATCAACACACGGAAAGCTTTATGAAAAGCCTCGAAAGTACTTGCAATAACTTCAGTTCTTTCGGTGGTTGAGCAGATATATCTTATGTAACAGCAGCGCAACCGAGAGACAGAGAGTTTGAATGTTGGTGGTTGCGACGTATTTATAGCCGCATGAACCGATTCAAACTTTCTAGCCGTTTGGACACATCCAGAAAGATGTCAGACCTCGGATGTCCTTCAGACGGCGGCAGGTATGTTTTTCCGAAAGGAACCATACCTTTGACCGCTTTATCTGACATAGATCTCTTTGTGTCAGAACGGCTCTTTAAGTCAGTCCGAGGAATAAGATTGGCGTCTTGTGACTGATAGACTTTAAGTTATCCTTCCTTAAAGTCATCCTTTGTCAGTCGATTCCTCAGAGAATCTTCTTCTTGTCTCTACTACGCAGGGAGAGAGAATCTGGAATTCTGCTGGTAACATCTGACTGGTAGATCATACTGGTGATCTTGTGCTGGCAGTCTCTGCTGGTGACTTGCCCTGGCATCATCAAAGTCTACCAAAAGTCTGGATGTTAACTCTTCTCGGAGTCTCCCATGAATGGTGAAATCACCGCTGGTGAATAGTGTAAGAACACGTATTCTCCTGGTGAGGTTTGTCAGCCGCCTGCTGATGAAACCCTTCCCAACTGGTGAACAGTAGCCAGTCATATGCGCTTCTTCACTGCTGGTGAACAGTGTCAGCGTGAGTCTTTGTCAGCCGCCTGCTGATGAAACTTTTCCCAACTGGTGAACAGTAGCCAGTGGTAAGCGTTACTCATGCTGGTGAACAGTGTCAGCATGAGTCTTGATCAGCTGCGACTTACAACTCAATAGACCTAAACAGGACTTTACATTTAAGACCAGATCTATGTAGAGACAACTGACGCTGGTAGGACTTAGGATTTGATCCACCAAAACTATAATCTAACCAAGTAAGCTACTGGGAAAGGAAACCTTAGACAGATTTCCCAACAATCCATGAACATACATATTTATTTAATTACAATCTATCCAAGATATAGCCTAAGAACATGAACCTCACTCTGATACCAATTGTAGGGTTTGAGTCTACGATGGACAACACGAGTTGCCATTAATTAAATACTTGCCAAGAATCGTTCTTAGGATACCAGGAATAAATTTCAATTAAACAAATCATGCGAACCTATGCATGCTCCTACAAAATTAATTGCAGATGACGGATTAGAGAATACCTGATTTCACCGTTTGATCAACAGATCTAGATTGGAGCCAACAACAATGAAATAGACTTAGAACTGAGATAGAACGCCGGCGATGGACAGTGGTTCCTACAAATCTGATCTTCTGATCTGTTCCCTTGCTCCTTGGAAATCTGGTGAGGATTATCCACCAAGTTGAATCCGAGATCCAGAGAAATCGATCAAGTTTCTCCCTCAGATAGCCGCCGCCACTCTCTCTCAATTATACTAAAAAACCCTAGTTTTTACAACTTATGATCTGATAGAGAGAAGGCCAATATATAGTGCTAGGGTTTTGAGAAACCCTAACCCTAATGGGCTGTGAGCAATTAATGGGCCAGACCAGGGATCAGATGCAAATAATAAAGTGGGCCCTCTTTATAAATTAATCCTTCCTTGTTCAACCCAGAACATAATTAATTAATAAAACATTGTTTTAACCTTCACCACGGTAATAATGCTGACTCACCCCTTTATTACCACGTTATTAGGAACGGGTTGCACCAAACTAACATGATCCACATATTTAAGGTTTTAGACATTCATTAATTAATTTGGCTTATGACAATCAACCACAATTAATTAATCTCTTATTTCCTGAGTAATGCCACTCACCCCTTTTCACTTATGCCTGGATTAAATAATTCAACCTGCAGGGTTTAGCATAATGAACCTTGTGAGCTCCTCAGGGAATGTCACCATCTTGAAACGGATATGCTTACCTAAACGTCCAGACTAAGCAGGCCACACACAAATTGCCAACACCCAAAATACGGGTATAAGAGTACATGTAAGACTCGCCACCATGGTAAATCAAAGTGTGGTCAATCTGTGTGTGCCCCTTATCCTTCAGTTAGGTTTAAGATCATAGGAAGTATGTTAGGGATCTGGCTCATTCATATGTCAATGAGAATGGCACATCCCACTGTTGATCCCATCAATACATAACTATGTACCGACACATCAAGTAGCTAGGATAAGCCCACTTATGAACCGATGTGCAGCAGCTTAGACCGACAGCCTATCCAGGGACCGTCTCAGCTGTGATACTATTTATATCTCGCTCGGTCATACGATTCATATGATCCTATGTGATCTCCTACACACCATATGATCATCCCTATAGGCGATATAATAGGATATTATGGTTCGTTGTATGTTTGTTTTATCAGACAGCGAGTATTGTTGCGGCAACATATATGAAGACCAGTGTACAAAACACTTAATCATATATGCTTTCAGTATATAATCCCAACATTTACGATATAGTCGATGTGCGACATTGGGTATAGGTCCTTCAAACATGCTTTATTGAGGCATGTGTAGTCCACGCACACCCTGTTCTTGCAATTCTTCTTTTCCACCACCACCACTTTCGCGATCCACGTGGTTTATAACACTTCTCGTATTGAGGAGATCTACAACATTTTTTAAATCTGTTTATTGACTATTTCGTTCTTTTCTAGTGCAAACTTTCTTCTTCGCTATTGCACAGGCTTGCGGGTTGGGTCAAAATACAGATGGTGGGTCATAACGTTCGAATCGATCCCAATCATGTCCTTGTGGCACTAAGCAAAAACTTGCTTTTCTTGGCTCAAGAACTCCGAGAGTTGCTTCTGTACTTCATATCAGAAGATGATGATGAGACTGTTGAAACAACAGATCAACAGGTCGTGTAACCAACTCAGCAAGATTACAGGCTAATGAGAAATCATGTGAAGATGGAGATACACGCTCCCAAGAGGTTCAGTAAGGCTGATGTTGAAAAGATTCGTGAACAGAATCACGAAGTCTGTTTGCCAAGATCGATAACTGGAATATCAAAAATAAATTGCTATGCCTATGATTAATCCTAGAATGCTCCTATTGATTATGCTTAAGGGGGTTCATGCGGAATACCTGGATTGTAGAAACCTGAAAAACGAGTGCGCAGAGATTTGATCTAGATCCCTTTTCCCGCGCACAAAGATTAATTCCTAACAGATAAAAGGAATTAAATCTATGAAAATTAATGAATAATTTTTCAAAACAAGAAGGAGAGAGAAGAATATAGACGATCCTCCTGATCTGATCTTCTGATCTGTATCCCACCTCAATCCGAATATCTGGTGAAGATTCCCTTCAGATTCTTTGCCTGGTTGAAAAGCAAAATTTCCTCTTTGTTTCTCAGATCTATATATACAGGCTCAACTAGAGCCTTTCACTGCAACTCAAAGTGATACACAATTTGCATATACTTCCGTACATTCATTTAAGTTTAGGATCTCATCAAGCCATAGAGATAATGAGTCATTTAATGTCAGATAAAAGAATTGATCTCAACTTAGGTCCTTATCTATGTGTGCCCCACACCAGCATACCAAGCCATCTAAGATAAGATGGTTATTACCACGTATGCTGCAACCTACACCGACAGTTTATCCTGGAACTGTCTCAGCTGTAATAACCATTTATATCTTGTCGCGCCCCCAAACCGGGCCTATGCGACAGTCCTGTAGGGTTTTTCCGTGAACCGAATCAACAAAACCTATTTGAACCAGATCGAATTTTGGTTATTGCACATTATTAAAATTCTCAAAACCCTAGCATGCTCCTATGAATTTAATACGAAGATTTATGGATTTAGGGTTTACCGTAACTCCGTCGAGTTTGATCCGATCTTTCTCGTTTGAATTCCAAATCTCAATTCAATCACGCGATTCGAATTAATCTGCGGAAGTAGAAATTAGAAATCTAATTTCTAAGAATAAATTCGAAAAACAAAGAGAAAAGAAAAGAGAAATCAGTTCTCCAGATTAGATCTTCAGGGCTGTGTCCCAATGCTGTTCAGATCTACTACTGGTGAGGACTCCGTAGATCTGTATTCTGAGCAGGACCAGAATCAAAATTCTCCTCCCTCTTCTCCAAAATCGGCGCCTCCTCTCTCTCTCTAGGTTTAGTGTGTTTCAACTGTGTTACAACTTATGAGAGAGAGCTGTCTATTTATAGACCTAGGGTTGTAAACCCTAATGGGCCATTTTGGGCTCAATTCAGCATATTTAATTGGGCCAGACCTGGGACCTAATGCAAATAATAAAGTGGGCCTATAAATTAATTAATTCCCATATCCACAACCCAGGACAGAATTAATTAATTAATATTAATTCTTTTTCACCACAGAATTAATATTGACCTACCCCTTTATTACCACGTTATGAGAACGGGCAGCATTAATTGAGAATCCCCAAATTTAAGGTTACCGGACATCCATTAATTAATCGAAGCCTCTGAAAAGCTCTAACTATAACTAATTAATATCTTATAATTCCTGAGTAGTACCACTCAAACCTTATCACTCATGCCCGAACTTAATCAGCCTGCAGGACTTTGGCACGATGAATGTTATTGAGCTCATCACGGAATGTCCCCATCCTATTACTCGGATAAGGTTACCTAAACCAAGTCTCAGGCGGTACTACACGAACTGTTGTTACCCAAGATGTGGATATACGAGCACGTTACTTAGGCTCTCCACCATGGCAAGTCAAAGCAACAGTCAACCCGTGCAAACCCCTGAACCTTCGTTAGGGTTTGGACTCAATCAATATAACGAGATCTTGTATTCGCTGATGTCAGACAGACGAATACATCTCACTGCAGTCCATCAATACGCCACCTCTGCGTACCAGCACATCAAGTAACCAAGACAGACTACTTATTTTGATAATGCCGCAGCCATCCGGACAGACGTATCCTCATACGCTGTCTCGGCTGTGATTAAGTTTATGTCTCACTAGGTCAAGTGATCATACTATCTTCTGCGATCTACAACACGCCGTATGATCATCCCTATCGGTGAGACAAGAGGATACCATTGTTCATACATGTAAGATTGTTAACAGATAGGAGAAATAAACCGTTGTATACTCATTCTAATAAATGCTTTTAGTATACAAAACCCATCAATCTCCCACTTATACTCAAAGCATAACTAAGCTATTACAAAGTATACAGTCCGTCTATCTAGTCTGTTGTCACTTTAACCACTATCAGTGGTCGGCATCCACCTCAGACCCAGCTCACGAATATGTCTTTCGTAAACTTTCTACGGCAAGCTCTTTGTAAACGGATCAGCAAAATTGTCAGCTGTGTCAATCTTCTTAATCAGCACATCGCCCATCAATATGATTTCTCGTATGATATGGTACTTTCTCTCTATGTGTTTGCTTGCCCTGTGAGATCGTGGTTCCTTTGAGTTTGCCACTGCACCAGAGTTATCACAATAAATTGTGATGTTCCTCGGCAAACTCGGATCACGCCCAACTCTAAAAGGTAGTTCCGGAGCCACTCTCCCTCTTTCAAGGTGTCGGAGGCGGCGACATATTGCGCCTCCATGGTGGAGTCAGCAATGCATTTCTGCTTTGAGCTCCTCCAAGATACAGCTCGACCTCCCAAGGTAAACACATATCCTGAGGTTAATTTCTTCTCATCCTGGTCCCCTTGGAAATCCGAGTCTGTATCACCCACAGGGCACAAATCCTCACTTTGATAAACTAGGCAAAAATTCCTAGTTCTTTTCAAATACTTGAGGATGTGCTTTACAGCAGTCCAATGCGCCTGTCCAGGGTTAGACTGATATCTTGATACCATGACAACGGCATAACATACATCTGGCCTGGTACACAGCATCGCATACATGAGACTACCCACCGCCGAAGCAAATGGTACAAGACTCATCTCATCTTTCTCCCGCTGTGTTTGAGGACACTGCCCACCAGAAAGACGAACCATGTCTGAAAGGTAGCAAGCCTTTCTTGGCGAGTTGCATGCTGAACAGGGCTATCACAATATCCACATATGATGCCTGGGATTAGCTCAACATTCTTCTCTTACGATCTCATAAGACCTTAATCCCAAGAATGTAGCCAACTTCTCCCAGATCCTTCATTTGGAACTGTTCGGATAACCAAACTTTGATTTCGGACATCACTCCCTCGTTGTTTCCAAATAGGAGTATGTCATCAACGTAAAGTGCAAGGAAGACCACGCTCCCACTTACCCAAAGTCGGTAAACACAACATTTGTTTTCCAACTGTGCAAATCCATAGGATTTAATTACATCGTTGAAACGTAAGTTCCACGACCTTGAAGCTTGCTTAAGTCCATACAAGGACTTCCTAAGCTTCCAGACAAGATGTTCTTCGCCCTTGCTTATGTAACTCTCGGGTTGCTGCATATAGATGTGTCTACCTTCTTCAAGGTAACCGTTTAGAAAAGCAGTTTTGACATCCATCTGCCAAATCTCGAGGTTCATATGCGCAGCTATGGCAAGGAGTATCCGGATGGATTTGAGCATGGCTACAGGTGAAAAGGTTTCGTCATAGTCAATGCCCTCTTTTTTACTATAACCCTTTGCCATCTGCCTGGCTTTAAAAGCCGTGATCTTTCCATCCGCCCCTTTCTTTCTTTTGTATACCCATTTGCACCCTATGGCCCTAAAGCCATTCGGCAAATCAGTTTTCTGGTATACATCCATAGCAGTTATGGATTCAATTTCAGAATCCATGGCGACACGCCATTTGGCAACATCCTTGTCCTGCACTGCCTCTTCGTAAGTCAGTGGGTTAGAGTCCTCATGTCCGTCTTCCAGGCTCAAGTCCGAAGACTCACCCACAAACATGTACCTTTTCGGCTGGAAAATAACTCTCCCACTACGACGCGGCATCGGTGCCGTGTTGGTAGTAGGTGCAGTGACTTGTGGTCCTGCACCTTGCACTGAAGAACATGTCTGTGGTGCTGTACCTCTCACAGGTGCACCCACATCTACATGTTCCCCTTCCCTTGGAATCGCATTCTCGTTCTCAATTTCTTGAAGAACGATATCACTCCTTGACCTGTGATTACTCACATACTCGTCCTCCAAGAATCTAGCGTTGGTGCTAACAATGACTCTTTAACTCTCAGGACAGTAAAAGTAACCACCTTTCGTTTGTCTGGGATACCCTATGAACAGCATTACTTTTGACCTGCTTTCTAACTTATCAGGTTCCATTGACAGTACGTGTGCCGGACAACCCCATACTGTAAACTTGCACAAACTAGGTTTGCGACCAAGGAAGAGCTAAGAAGGCGTCTTAGGAACTGAATTAGAAGGCACCTCATTAAGCACGTAAGCTACTGTTTCCAATGCGTAGCCCCAAAACGAAATTGGTAAGTTTGCATAACTCATCATTGATCTTACCATCTCTAGAAGAGTCTTATTTATTCTTTCAGCTACACCGTTTTGCTGGGGAGTACCCGGTGCAGTCCACTGGGATGTAATCCCATTTTCTGACAAATATTGCAGGAACTCGTTACCGAGGTATTCGCCACCGCGGTCAGATCGCAGCGACTTGATAGTTTTTTCGACCTTCTTTTGTACTTCAACCTTAAACTCTTTGAATTTCTTAAAGGATTCGGACTTGTAGCGAAGCAGGTAAACGTATCTGTACCTTGAGTAGTCGTCAATGAAAGTGACGAAGTACTCATACCCTCCACGAGCCTGCGTGGACATCGGTCCACATAAGTTAGAATGGATCAATTCCAATACTTCCTCTGCTCGAGATTGACTAGCCTTGAAAGGCCTAGTTGACATCTTGCCCTCGATGCAGGATTCGCAGACTGGATAAGGTACTGCCCGGACTAGGTCCAATGTACAGTCATCTGCAAGTCTCTGAATCCGCTTCAAGCTGTTGTGACCCAGTCTCAAGTGCCAGAGATATGTAAGATCCTTATCAGAAGAAGTAAGTTTTCTCTTCCTAGGATTATCAATTACAGATGAATTACATGCAATACTTGCGGAAGACTTATGATTACAGTTAACAACATAGAGAGAATTATTCAGGATTCCACGACAGATAACACCGTTATTACCAATGATTGAAACACCACTATCAAAAATAACTGAATATCCATCAATATAAAGTTTGGAAACTGAAATAAGGTTTCGCCGAAAATCCGGCACGTACAAAACATCTCTCAATGTTAAAACATAATCATCAAAGTACAAGGTGAAATCTCCAATGGCAGCTGCACTCACTTGTGCTGCGTTCCCCATCGAGATGGTAACCTCGTCATTCTTCAGCACCCTCCTCGGTGTGAACCCCTGCAAAATGTAACAAATATGATCAGTAGCTCCAGTATCCACTACCCACGAATGAGTAGAAACCGATGCTAAACATTTTTTCATTACAAATGCAAATGACGTACCTTGTCCCTTGCTTCCGCATGCCTTCTCACTTGAAGTGACACCAACCCTCTTCATTTCATTTGACCTCCTCTCACGTGATCTGCGATCAATCATGTTCTTGCACACAATATGAACCACATCTTTCAATGTGCCCAAACTGTGCTCAAGACCTGATAACTCAGACTCCCATGAAGGTACGAAGGACTGTCCTGCTATGAGATCAGTGATCAACTCTTTGAAGGAGTACTCACTTCTCTTAGCTACATCCATCTTGAAGTCATAGAATGAAAGCGGTAAGGAGTTCAGGATTATATCAATCTTAGCCCGATGGATATAAATCCACCTCTACGTGTGAATCATCTCATGGTGTTATCCATTATCATCACATGTAGTGTCACCGAACTGCCATCAACCATTCTCTTACAGACTGGGTCTTTTACGAGATCACAATTGATAGTTCGTTCCACTTCACCAAATGTGGCCACTAAGTCTATCCAGATCGCAACAGAGCTACAATAGCCCATGTACTTGAGCTTGAGTTTTCTAGACAGGTTATCTGAGATTAACTTGTAAGTAAAATCCTCAGACGCCACCCATCTGTCATAGTACTCTTTCTCACGTCTAGAGACTTTATGGTAACGTGGGGCAAGTGGCATCATAGTGAGAACAAACATGTGTTGTTTAGTCAGGAGGATATACTCAATGCAAAATCTCCATTCATGGAAGTTTGGACCAGTTAGAGGATTGAGAGCAAGTAAATGATCGACACTAGACATAGACCTATCTGAAACAATAAAGAATCTTACATAAGAACATACATGTTGAACTTCTAAAACAAATGCATTGAAAACCTTTTAATAAATGAAATACAAATGTTTTCCACTAATTGCCAAAGAGTTCCCACCGCAAGCTACACTCATAGACGTTTACGATGTCACCCTCAACAAGAACTGTGGGTTTTAAGCCCCAATCCATTTAATTTCACTACCATGTTAGAAAGCTTTTGACACTAGAAATTAATAATTAGTGAAAACCTTAGACCAAGCCATCTCTCAAGAACAGGGATGCAATTCTTGCATTATATTCTAAGATGCTTCTAAGCAATTAACCACAAATTTAACTCCGGCCAAAAGAGACAGTTTAGCATGGCACGTAACCATACCGCACAGTCCTTAAAGCTTTTGTTATCTATAATTTAAATCAATCCTAGGAAAGCCCTCCCACTATTCACATGATTTAAATTATTTGTCTAGAAATCCCAACAACTGTACCCATGCATCTCCAGGAACTAGCAAGCTACACTCGTAGACGTTTACTAGAACGAGAGATACACTTACAGCCTAGGACCGCTTTGTGGAGGTCTATTGATTTTAATTAAAAAATCTGCTTAGTATTTTTCTTTTAAAAGGTTTCTTTATGCGCACACAAAATTTCTTTGTCATTATATTTACCAAATTTTTGCATGTAATTAAACAAGCCCAAAAATTCCCAAAATATAATCCAACAAAAGAAATTAATCACATAAGCATGCTTGATAACTGTAAATAATAAAAGCGATAAAATATGCTTTTCCTATTATCTACACATGCTTAATTGCGCACATAAATAAATCACATATCATACGAGGACAATTAAGACAAACAAAAATTCCTCGTGGCCTCAAAAATAGAAAAAATAAATTCTATCTATTACAATTTGAATTTTGAATTAATTTGGATAAATCCAAATCTTTTCAAATCTTCCAAATCTTCAAGGGCCTTTAAATCTGGATACACCAAATCTTTTGGATTTTTTGGCCTTTGTCATCTGATGATTTGCCCTAACCCTAATGCAAACCCTAGGGTTTACACAGGATTGCACAAACCACCAAAAACACAAGCCACTGCAACGGGACAGCAGCAGCCGACGATAGCAGTAGCCGCCGCCGACCGCCGCCGGCCAGGCCGCCACGCCCAGCGCCGCCGCGCCCTGCTGCTGTGCCGCGCGGCGTGGCCTTGTGCCCGCGCCTGCCGCGCGCCTTGTGTGCGCGCAGGCTGCGCACCGTGGGTGCTGCCCACGCGTGCGTGCGCTGCACGCCCCGGCCGCGCGCCTGCCGTGCGCCGCCTACCGTCGCCCGCTATCGTCTCCGTCGGCCTTGCGTCGGCTCCGTCTTCGTTCTTCGTCCTCGACCCGTCCAAATTACAAAATTTGAAAAATTACAGAAATCTATTCTATTACAATTTTTCAAATCTACACTAATCAAGGATTTTCTCGTGATTTTACAAAAACAATTCAGCCCTACACGGATAAACCACCACGGGCTGAATCAACGGGTTGCCACGATGAACAAAAACCAAACATCCACAAAATAATAAATTCATACATCCATACATAATTCAATTATGCACAAAAGAGCCATAAATCAGGAACCTGGCTCTGATACCAATTGTAGGGTTTTTTCGTGAACCGAATCACCAAAACTAATTTGAACCGGATCGATTTATGGTTATTGCACATAATTAAAATTCTCAAAACCCTAGCATGATCCTATGAATTTAATACAAAGATTTGTGGATTTAGGGTTTACCGTAACTCCGTTGAGTCTGAACCAATCTTTCGCGTTTGAATTCCAAATCTCAATTCAACCACGCGATTCAAATTAATCTGCGGAAGTAGAAATTAGAAATCTAATTTCTAAGAATAAATTCAAAAAACAAAGAGAAAAGAAAAGAGAAATATGTTCTCCAGATTAGATCTTCAGGGCTGTGTCCCAATGCTGTTCAGATCTACTACTGGTGAGGACTCCGTAGATCTGTATTCTGAGCAGGACCAGAATCAGAATTCTCCTCCCTCTTCTCCAAAATCGGCGCCTCCTCTCTCTCTCTAGGTTTAGTGTGTTTCAACTGTGTTACAACTTATGAGAGATTGCTTTCTATTTATAGACCTAGGGTTGTAAACCCTAATGGGCCATTTTGGGCTCAATTCAGCATATTTAATTGGGCTAGACCTGGGACCTAATGCAAATAATAAAGTGGGCCTATAAATTAATTAATTCCCATGTCCACAACCCAGGACACAATTAATTAATTAATATTAGTTCTTTTTCACCACATAATTAATACTGACCTACCCATTTATTACCACGTTATGAGAACGGGCTGCATTAATTGAGAATCCCCATATTTAAGGTTACCTGACATCCATTAATTAATCGGAGCCTCTGACAAGCTCTAACTACAATTAATTAATATCTTATAATTCCTGAGTAGTACCACTCAAACCTTATCACTTGTGCCCGAACTTAATCAACCTACAGGACTTTGGCACGATGAATGTTATTGAGCTCCTCAGGGAATGTCTCCATCATATTACTTGGATATGGTTACCTAAACCCAGTCTCAGGCAGTACTACACGAACTGCTGTTACCCAAGATGCGGATATACGAGCACGTTATTTAGGCTCTCCACCATGGCAAGTCAAAGCAACAGTCAACCCGTGCAAACCCCTGAACCTTCGTTAGGGTTTGGACTCAATCAATATAACGAGATCTTGTATTCGCTGATGTCAGACAGACGATACATCTCACTGTGGTCCATTAATACACCACCTCTGCTAACCAGCACGTCAAGTAACCAAGACAGACTTCTTATTCCGACAATGTCGTAGCCATCCGGACAAACGTATCCTCATACGCTGTCTCGGTTGTGATTTGGTTTATGTCTTACTAGGTCAAGTGATCATACTGTCTTCTGCGATCTACAACACGCTGTATGGTCATCCATATCAGTGAGACAAGAGGATACCATTGTTCATACATATAAGATTGTTAACAGATAGGAGAAATAAACCGTTGTATACTCATTCTAATAAATGCTTTTAGTATACAAAACCCATCAAGTCCCACATGCGACCAAAGCACGCTAAGGGATTTAATAGTTAAAAACAATTTTCGAATTTTAAGCGGAAGCGAATTCTTGTTTTTGAAATAATATGGCTTCAATGATTGGATTGAAGAAATATAAATTGAAGCATAACATCAAAGAAGTTCGAAAAGACGGATATAAATACAAATTTCAATCAAGACTTCCAAGGTGACACTATGTATGGAGACATAGCATGTTAGCTCAATATCGAACCTCAATATAAGTGTAGGAGTTTCAAAAATAATGCCATGGGACAAACAAAAGTAGAGATCATGTTTAGGGGTCGAATCAATGGATATATCAAAGCTTCTAAAGATAAATACTCCAAGTAGATCAATTTGCTTTACGTGCCAACAAAAGAGATTAAATAGTTATGCAAGAATAATCAGAAAAATAGGGGAAGTAAGATTTACATGCCAAGTACACATTTATTTAATATAGGTTCACATTGAACCACTTCTTCCCACAATCGCCACAACGCACCCGCCATCACCATCACCATCACCAGGTACCTACAGGAAGGGAAAACACATGCAGGGGCTAAGTAAACGAATGTACACAGTGGACACGTCGTCCTGAAAACAATACATACATATATTTTGGAATCACCGTCTCACACATGCATAACATGAGGGTTTTATAAAATCATTTACTCATGCATGCCAAAACAATTCATCTCACATGGTTGCGCAACTCTTTTCATTTGTGTTGCCATTAACAAATGATCATGAATTTATAGGTAGAGCCCTCCAAACGAATTATTCAACAAATTAGGCAATCGAGAATACATATATGGGCTGAGCCCTCCAAACAAATCATGCATTCATGTATATATGGGTTGAGCCCTCCATTCCCCTTTCACACCTTATTCCTCCGCAATTATATCATCAATTCATAATAGTGTCAAGTCATGCATACATTTATGGGCTGAGCCCTCCAATCCAATCATGCAGTGTCAAGGCACCAAAACATTTTATGGTATTCCAAATATACAAAACAAAACATTCATCATCATTTGATAAAACGTTTTGGAAAACAAGTTTTTAGATAAAGTAGTGCCCACCTTATCTTGTTGTAGCGTTGGCTTACTTGGTTCCACTAGTTGAGGCTTGCTTCCTAATGTCAACCACACTTGAAGGTTTTAATTTTCAGATTTGGGTTCCTCCTCCAAAATTTCGAAAATGGGGGTTTGAGGCTCCAACTTGCTCTCTCCTTGCTCCTAGCTCTTCGTAGCCTTCTAGATCTCCTTCATGGCTCAATGGATCTTCAATTTATAGCCTTGGTTGATTTTACAATGTGGAAGAATGATAGGCCTTTCTATATATTTAGAAACAGGAAGGTGAGTAGAGAAGTTTGGTGTAAAGAATGGTGCAATTTAGAGCAAGAAAAGTGGGGGTTGTGTTGAGTTTTAGGGGCTGCACTTGGAGTTCATCAATGGAGTTTGGGAAGAGGTTGAAGATGGTGAAATGATGAAGATGAGAGAGAATGGAGAGGGTTAAAGGGTGGTGATCGATTGGAGTGGGGGAAAGGAAGAGGTGGAGTGTTGAGTTGTATCTCCATGCATGATTACTTCCATTCTCATTGTTGCACTTTATTTATACAAATACCCAAGCAATCAAATGATTGTGTTGCCCCTCAAATATTTAACTTGCCTAGCACCAAAACTTTCTAGAATGCCCATCTAGGTAATTTCCCACTCCACTCACTCCATATCTTAATTATAATATTGGATTTAATTCCCAACTTATAACATATGGTTGAACTAATATAATCCTCTCACATTAATCGCATAGGGCTGAAAACTTAGGGAAATAATGGGGAAATGATTTCCAGAATTTTGACTCGAAATTATTCTTGAGTAAATACTCATCATCAAATTAAATCATGGTTGTGCTCATAATACATTTAAATTAAATAAGCCCAAATGCTTCATAATTATTTAGCAAAATAGTAGTGGAAAAATATGGGGTGTTACATCCTACCCCTCTTACAAAAATTTTCGTTCCGAAAATTGCAAGCTTTTAAAGAAATAGTTCCAGATATTGTGTCTTCATCTTCTCTTCAAGTTCCCATGTGGCTTCTTCCGGTTCATGTTGGATCCATAGTACTTTAACCATGAGGATTTTTTTGTGCGTAGTTCTTGTACTTTTCGATCTAGAATGGCTGCAGGCTTCTAAAGAAAATGTAAGTTCGGTTGTACGTCCACTCCTTGATGGTGAATTACGTGTCTCGGATTGTAGACATACTTTCGAAGTTGCAATACATGGAACACATTGTGGACATTGCTCATGCTCGGTGGTAGAGCCAATCGATACGCTACTGGGCCAACAATTTCTGAGATCTCTAAAGGTCCGATAAACCTTGGTTTTAGTTTCCCTTGCATTGCAAAACAAGTGATCCCCTTCAAGGGAGATACTTTCAAGAAAACTCTATCCCCTAATTCAAACTTGAGCTCACTTTGTCGGGTATCGGCGTATGACTTTTGTCGGTCCTGAGCCTCCTTGATCCTAAGTGTAATCTGTCGGACTGATTGAATCATGTTCTTGACTACTTCTGGGACAAGTGCTTTCCTCTCGCCAATTTCATCCCAGTAGAGGGTTGATTTACATTTCCTACCGTACAGTGCCTCAAACGGGGCCATCTTGATGGTCGACTGGTAGCTATTGTTGTATGCAAATTCAACCAGTGGTAAGACTTGCTCCCAATTCATTCATTGGTCGAGTACTACGACTCTCAGCATGTGTTCGAGGACTTGTATCATTCTTTCGTATTGTCCATCAGACTGTAGGTGATAAGCAGTGCTGAAATTTAGTTGAGTTCCCAACTCTCTTTGTAAACTAATCCAAAATTTGGATGTGAATTTGGCATCCCTATCAGAAGTTATGGAGTTCGGTATTCCATGTAATCAGACTATCTCTCTCACATAGATCTGTGCCAATCTTTCAGCTCCATAAGTAGCTTGCACGGGTAAGAAATGAGCACTCTTGGTTAATCTGTCCACGATTACCTAAATACTAGTATTTCTTCTAGAGGTCTTGGGTAGACTCGTTACAAAGTCCATTGTTATGTGCTCCAATTTCCATTCAGGTATTCCTAAAAGTTGCAGTTTACCGTAAGGGCGTTGATGAAACATTTTAACCTGTTGATAGGTAAAACGACTCTCCACGTATTCAACTACATCCCGTTTCATCCCTTCCCACCAGAAGGAATGTTTCAAATCCCGGTATATTTTATTTCCACCGGGATGAGCAACATATGGGGCGTCATGTGCTTTCTTTAGGATTGTCTTCTTGACATTCTCATTATCTGGGACACAAATTCTTCCCTCGTAGAGTAGGGCATTGTCAGCCGTTTCAGTGAAGTTCCTCTCTTCTCCACGACGGACCATCATTCTAATTTTCTCCAATTGTGCATTCTCTCTTTGTGCATCGATGATCCTCTGTCTCAAGTCAGGGATCATCACCATAGTGGCGAAGCTTCCACTTTCTGTAACTTTAGTCGGCATAATGACCTCGAGTCTCAACTTCTCAAATTCCTTGATCAACTCTCTTTCAGTTGTTAAGCAAATTACGTCACTTCATGTAGTGGTCATGTACACTACACTAGCGTAGTTCTTCCGGCTTAGTGCATCGGCAACAGTGTTAGCCTTGCCAGGGTGGTATTGGATGGTCAAGTCATAATCCTTGACTAATTGCAACCATCTTCTTTGTCTCATATTTAATTCTTTCTGTTCGAAGAAATATTTTAGACTCTTGTGGTCAGTGAAGATTGCACACTTGACACCATACAAATGGTGCCTCCAGATTTTCAGTACATGGACCACAACAGCTAGTTCTAGGTCATGTGCCGGGTAGTTAAGTTCGTGAGGCCTTAGTTATCATGAAGCATAAGCTATCCCTTTCCCGCCTTGCATCAGTACACATCCTAACCCATTCTTAGATGCGTCTGTATAGACTTCAAAGTCTTTCCCATCTTCGGGTACAACTAAAACTGAAGGGATTCGTGAACTGAATCACGAAGACCGTTTGCCAAGGATCGTTAATTGGAATATCAAAAATAAATTGCTATGCCTATGATTAATCCTAGCAAGCTCCTATTGAATATGCATAAGGGGGTTTATGCGGAATACCTGGATTGCGAAACCCTAAAGAACAAGTGCGCGGAGATTCCTCTTGATCTTTCCCACGCGCAAAGATTTAATTCCTAACAGATTGAGGAAATAAATCTTATGAAAATAAGATAACTATTTTCGAATAAACAAGGAGAGGGAGAAGAGAGAAAATCCTCCCGATCTGATCTTTTAATCTGTATCCCAACTCAATCTGAATATCTTGTGAAGATTCCCTTCAGATTCCTTGCCCGATTGAGAAGAAGAATTTCCTCCTCGTTACTCAGATCTAGTCGATCACCACAGCACCCAAAAACCTGGTTTGCTGTGTGCAACTTATGATCTTGTGGTGTGTTGAGATCTGAGAAACAAAGGCCTTATTATAGGAAAATACTGGACTTCTATTGGGCTTGAGTTTCATGGGCCAAACCAGGGACCAGAATGCAAATAGCAAATGAGGCCTATCAATTAATTAATTCTCACATTCTGCCCAGAATATAATTAATTAATTAATATTGATTCATTCCACCAGAGAATCAATACAGTCCTACGTATTTGCTACCACGTTTTGAGGTACGGGTTGCATGGGCTTGGTATATCCCCACATTTAAGGTTATAGACATTCGTTAATTAATTTAAGCTCTGACAAGCTATTTAATTAATTAACATCTTATATTCCTGAATCAATCCACTCAAACCTTTTCACTTATGCTTGAACTTAATCAGCCTGCAAGACTTTAGCATAACGAACTTTTTGAGCTGTTCAGGAAATGTCACCATCCTATACTGGATGTGGTTACCTAGTTCCAGTACCAGACAGTCATACACAAACTGTAATTACCCAAGATACAGATATACAAGCTCAACTAGAGCCTTTCACTGCAACTCAAAGTAATACACAATCTGCATATACTTCTGTACCTTCATATAGGCTTAGGATCTCATCAAGCCATAGAGATCTAGATTCTTTTATTGTCAGATAAAAGAATCAATCTCGACTTAGGTCCTTATCATTGTGTGCCCCACACTAGCATACCAAGCCATCCAAGATAAGATGCTTATTATTGCGTATGCTGCAGCCTACACCAACAGTTTATCCTGGAACTGTCTCAGCTGTGATAACCATTTATATCTCGCTAGGTCAAACGATCCATACGATCTTCCGTGATCTACTACAAATCGTATTATCTCCCTATCGACGAGATAAGAGGATAATTGCGTTTGCGACACATGTTTGTTAATTCAGACAGGAGATGAACATACAACAATTATGATTCCCAGTATATTAACTAATCGACCTTGTACATAATATACCAATCATAATGCTTTCAGTATATAAATCCATCAATCTCCCACTTATACTCATAGCATTATACAGGTGCTTTCCAGAGTATAACGCGTCTAAACTAATCTAGCTATTACATCAATCATTCTATGTGGCTGGCTTTGCCCTCAGCATAAGGTTATGTACATGCATCTCGTAGACCTTCTGAGGCAGAGCTTTTGAGAATGGATCCGTTAGATTATCTTTTGTATCAATCTTCTCTACTAGCACATCACCCCTTGCTATGATTTCTCGTTTAATATGGTACTTCCTCTCAATGTGTTTTGTTGCTCTGTGAGTTTTGGGTTCCTTTGAATTAGCCACAACTCCCGAATTATCATAATATACCGTGATGGTCTTGTGCAGCTTAGGAATCACGTCCAACTCCAGAAAAAATTTTCGAAACCATACTGCTTCTTTCGAAGCTTCAGAAGCTGCCACATATTCTGCTTCCATGGTGGAGTAAACAATGCACTTCTACTTTGCACTCCTCCATCATATGGCCCCACCTCCTAATGTAATCACATAGCTAGAGGTGGACTTCTTTTTGTCTCGGTCTGTCTGGAAATCCAACTCAATATAACCCACAGAGCACAACTCCTTACAGTGATAGACGAGATAGTAGTCTCTAGTCCTTTTCAAGTATTTGAGTATATGCTTTATCGCAGTCCAATGCGACTGTCCAGGGTTAGACTAGTATCTTGCTACCATGCCTACAGCAAAGCAGATATCTGGCCTCGTGCATAGCATTGCATACATGAGACTCCCTACGGCCGATGCATATGGCACGTTGATCATTTCATTTTTCTCCTTTTGTGTCATCGGACACTGATCCTTGGAAAGATGTATGCCATGTCCGAAGGGTAACAGACCTTTCTTGGCAGTTTGCAAGCTGAAACGGGCAATCACATTATCAACATACGACCCTTGAGACAAGGTCAGTATCCTCTAATTGTGCTCCCGCAATACTTTTACCCCTAGGACATATCCTGCCTCCCCAAGGTCCTACATATGAAACTATTCAGATAACCACCCCTTTCTGCCCGATAATACTTCCACATTGTCGCCAAATAGGAGAATATCATCTACATAAAGTGCAAGGAACACCAGGCTTCCGCTGACACATAGACGGTACACGCAACTTTCGTTTGAACATTGTGAAAATCTATAAGATTTAATCACTTCATCAAAACATAGATTCCATGACCGTGAAACTTGCTTGAGTCCATACAGCGACTTCTTAAGTTTCCAGACCAAATGTTATTCGCCCTTCTGCACATAACCTTCTGGTTATTGGATATAGATGTCCCTACCTTCTTCAAGGTACCCATTTAGAAATGCGGTTTTGACATCAATCTGCCAGATCTCTAGGTCCTTATGTGCTGCTATGGCTAGGAGTATTCGAATGGACTTAAGAATGGCTACCAGTGGGAAGGTCTCGTCATAGTCTACACCTTTTTTCTGACTATAACCCTTCGCCATCAGCCTTGCTTTGAAAGCTGTTATTTCACCATTCGCTCCCTTCTTTCTTTTGTATACCCATTTGCACCCTATGGCTCGATAGCCATCTCGCATATCAGTTTCTGGTATACATCCATAGCCGTAATGGATTCTATTTCTGAATCCATGGCGATCAGCCATTTGTCAGCATCTTTATCAGATACCGCCTCGTCACAAGTCCACGGATCGGTATCATCTAGTCCACTTTCCGGGATTAAGTCAGAAGACTCTCCCACTGCGACGAGGCATCTGAGCCGTGTCAGTAGTTGGCACAGTACTCGTTGGTCTCATACCTTGCATTGATGGCAGTGTAGGTATTGTCTCACCTATTACAGGTGGATTTACCCCAACACTGGGCTTTCCTGATGGAAACGCTTCCTTATCCTAAAGCTCGTGCAGGATAATTTCACTCTTGGATCTGTGGTTTCTTACATATTCGTCCTCTAAGAGTCTTGCGTTGGTACTGACAACCACTTTCTGATTCTCAGGACAGTAAAAGTAACCACCTTTCATTGCCTGGGATATCCTACAAACAACATCAGCTTACACCTACTTTCTAACTTTTCAAGTTTCTTTGTCAGCACATATGCTGGACAACCCCATACCCTCACTCTGTTCAAACTTGGCTTTCGCCCATACCAGAGTTCCAGAGGCATTTTAGGAACTGATTTAGAAGGTACCAGGTTAAGAAAATAGGTCACTATTTTCGAGGCAAATCCCCAAAACGAAATTGGTAAGCTTGCATAACTGGGATGTAAAGGGGTTCTATTTTTTCTTTTCGCTACACCATTTTGTTGAGGGGTTCCTGGTGCAGTCCACTGGGATGAAATCCCATTGTCTGACAAGTACTGCAAGAACTTGTTACTGAGGTATTCTCCACCACAATCCGATCGTAGTGTCTTGATAGTCTTACCTAGCTTCTTTTCTACCTCAGTTCTAAACTCTTTGAATTTCTCAAAGCATTCAGACTTGTAGCGAAACAAATAGACATATCTGAATCTTGAGTAATCGTCAATGAATGTGGCGAAGTACTCATAACCTCCACGAGCTTGCGTGGACATTGGTCCACATAAGTCAGAGTGGATCAATTCCAACACATCCTCTGCTCGAGACTGACTTGCCTTAAAAGGTCTGGTCGTCATCTTACCCTCTATACAGGACACACAGATTTGATGCGGTACCACTTGAAAAGAATCCAAGAGCCCATCGCATGCTAATCTTTTAATCTAGTTTAGATTGATGTGACCTAGTCTCAAGTACCAGAGATATGTTTGATCCTCATCAGAAGAAAACTTTCTCTTTAAATGTTTATTATTATTGGATGAGTTTGCAACATTCACGGAAGATTTATGCATACAATCAATGATATAGAGAGAGTCAATCAGTTTCCCATGACAGATAACACCGTTATTACTAATGATAGAAACTCCACTATAAAAAATAACTGAATATCCATCATTAAATAACTTGGAAACTGAAATTAATTTCCACCGAAAAACCGGCACATATAAAACATCTCTCAAAATCAAAACATTATTTTCAAAGCAAGCCTGTCAATATGCATTATATAAGCCTGCAAATATGAATTATATAAGCCTGCAAAGTTGAAGTATGTTTTGGTTTTTTGGTTTTACTGATGTATCTTTCATCATATAAGCCTGTAGATATGTATTATATAAGCCTGCAAAGATGCATTACATAAGCTTAAAAAGTTGTAGTATGTTTCATGGATTGGTTGATTAAAAACATAGTTGTTTATTTTTCTGATGCAAATTGCATTATATAAGGTTGTAAATATGCATGATCTACGCCTGCCCAGTTGCAGTATGTTTCATGAAGTGTATGAGATTTTTAGAAATAATCACTTTTAATAGTATGAATAATGCAATATTCATATTTGATAGACTGCAATCCAATGGAAAAGATAATGCAATGGCATATTGCTAATTTTTTTTTTTTTACGGTTGCAGTATGTTTATTAGAATGATTGAAGATTTTATTGCATAATTACATTTAAAATTACGGATAATGCAATTTTTATATTCAATATAATACAATTCCATAAAAAAGAGAATGCAATTGTATCTTGTTAAATTCATTTTTTTAAAATTCGAAATCCCTAAAATTGATAAAAAGTATAAAAATAATTAATTTAGGAAAATATTCATTAAAATTCAAAATTAATAAAAACTAGGGATAATGAAGCATATAATTAGGAAATCTTTAAGGTATAATGATTTTGAAAAAGGATAAAAATAATTAATTTAGGAAAATATATTATAAAATTCGAAATCCCTAAAAAGTGGGGATAGATGAGTATAAAATTAGGAATTTTCCTATTTTTCTAGATATAATGAGTGTGAAAAATAATTTCTAAAAATTAATTTAGGAAAATTTTAATCAAATTCGAAATTCTTAAATGTAGGGATTGTGGAACATGAAATTAGGGATTTTCCTATTTTGTAGATATGATGGTGGGGAAAATGACTAAAATATCCCTTTAAAGCATCTTTTATTTGTAGACAATGCAAATTTTTGATTTTGGTCTATTGTTAAATCATAATCGCCCAGCAACTAAAATAGGTGGTTTAGATTCATTCTCTTCTCCCATCTAAAAGGTCACTTGTGACTTTAACGCACCCTTATATATATATATATATAGGGAGCGGATCAGGTGAGAAAGAATATCCTGTGAGAAAAAAAGAGTGAATCTGATCCATTAGATCTCAGTAAATCAATGGTTGATATACACTTATGCAACAACTGTAACACAATCAATCATCACATTAATCAAGCAACAACTAAAACACAATCGAGCAATTGCTTGATTGCGTTTTGGTTGTTGCTTGATTGAATATCAACCATAAATTTATTTAGATCTAATGGATAAGATTCATTCTTTTTTCTTACACGAGAATTTTTTTTACATGATCCCTTCTCTCTATATATATATATATAGATTTGATCATATGTTACCCACCTTCCAAATGTTATATGAGACCAAATCTCAACCATTTATTTATTTTATAGATCCTCATATTTTATCAAATTATGAATTTTAAATTTATACATCCTCAATTTTCATTCATTATGGGTCATAAGGTTTTTTTATAATTATTATATTTAATGAAAATCTATCATATCTTTTATTCATCCAATTAAAATAGATTATGAATATTTTCCATAACCATTTTCTTCATTATATGGCAACCGTTTGTCAGCGACATCAATTGGGTTGTAGGCAATGTTCCGGGCGACGACGACATTAGCGGGAGGGAGGGACGACAGCAGGGTCGAGTGGCTGTCCATGGCTTACCTGCCATATTTCGCTGATGAGCAGAAGAAGGATTAAAGTTGCCGTTAATAAATTCATTTGAACCATCATAATTTCATTATAATATCTCCGTGATAATTTCTTGATGTTTTGCTAACAAACGTTCAAGAAAAAATGTAATCGTTTTTTTTTTTGTGTGTGTGTGTTTGTTCGAAAGCTAGAAATGACAGGTTATCTATGGATGTTTGACACTGCGTCATTTATTTTGAGTTACTATTTTTAACCATGTAGTTGTTACATTATTTATATGATAGTTGATGCATTATTTATTCTTTATCTGCTACATTATTTTCTGTAGCGTGTTTTTATCTTATTTTATAAATATGACACCATATTTTTCTATCATATGGAAACTGTAAAAAAAATGCACCATATTTATCGTAGATCGTAACATTCAAACCATACTTAATGTTCCAATTTATCTATTATTCCGTACACACATGTACTTGTATCAAGAATTAGATGAGGTGAGAGGATAGACGCAAAACATTTGATAATGTACCATTCAATTGACAGATAATGTACGAATAAGTTCACAAATAATGTACCATTAAAAACAAAATAATGATACAGTACTTATATATATATATATATATATTATTACATTATCCTTTGTATTATGTTACATTATATAGTTGTAGTTATTACATTATTTAGTTTTACTATAAATATATTATTCCGAACATATGTAATAGAGATTTTGTTTAAAAGATAATCAAATTAACTTTAATTTGATATATAATACGTGAAAAAATAATTTAAATTGAGTGAGTTATGATAATTTGAAGTTTTATAAAAATTTTACAGGAGAGAGAAATACAATTTTGGGGGATTTGCTCCATGTTTCACGTAATTACAAAATTGTGGATGTTAAAATTACTATTATAACCAAATAATGTAGTATATTTCATTAGATAATGCATTGAAATTGTAAATTTTCAAATTAAATCAAGATCGTCCAAATTCAAATCTTATGGTTAAATTTTGGCCTCATATGTGATCATATGATAATAAATAAGTATATTAAAAATAAGAATGAATCTCATCCATTAGATCTAATTAAATCAATGGTTGATATATAATCAAGCAACACTTAAAACGCAATCAAGCCACAAATGATCAAGCAACAACTGAAATAGAATCAAGCAATATTGTAATCAAGCAACAACTAAAACACAATCAAGCAGCATTGTAAAGTTAATTAAGCGACTTTATCATTTTATCACGGGGGGATTTTTATCACCGGATCCAATCCCCATATATATATATATGTTTGTGTGTGTGTGTGTCAATTTTCATTTCTAATGCGGCAAGATTGTTTTATAATTACTGTCAAATTTATTAGCATGTTGACTACTTAGGGATTTTATGTGATTATATGCAAAATAGTGAATTGAATAAAAATGTCTCCCATTAAAAATGATTTTGAGAACTACATATTATATGTCCATTTATTTTAATTAGCAATGCCTGAGTTTCTATTTTAATTTGTTGAATAATTAAATAAGTAAATAAATATACACACACATATATATTTTGAGTAAAAAATCTAAATTGTGCCCACATTCGTGTACTATTCAGTTTTTATACAATTAACCAATCCTTGCAGATCTCGGCTTTTCCAAATTCTCGTTTAGGAAAATAATGAAATATATTATATATTTTTAAAGGAAATTGTATTTTTCAATTTATTGCGTTAAAAATATTTAATTTACATCAATAGCGGTGTTATTTTATCATTTACGTTAAAATTCTTGATATTTTCTCATTAATTCGCGCTCCATTCGCCTTATTTGACATTGGTTTGGGATCATCACATTAATTTCTCATTGTTTTGCGTCTTCATCGTATTTGTTTATCACATTTAATACTCGTTTCTGTGATATCTGTTGTTTTTCTTGAAACCTATTCTAAGGGCCTCAGTTCATCTAATTTCATACCTCAACATTAATCACGAACATATTCCAACACTGGCCATCTCAATAATATGGTCTGATCATCATCTTTTACAATGGTTCTACAGTACTTCACTTATAGACCTTTGCTTGACTTTAGAAATAAGAAACAACCATACAAAAAAAAGTTGTCAATGTTAAAAATAGCATTATATGAAATTAATAATTATGTAAACTTAATATTTTTTATTGAATAAGCCTAATTAACATGTACGATTAAATTTGACCCATTGACGGGAAAAAGACTAATAAATTTAATTTATATAAATATGAGCTTTCTTGGACTCTTTTATAGATTCATTCTAATCTTCTTATCCTTTGTTCTTATCTTCTTATCCCCCGTTCTTATCTCTTACAGTCAATTGTATTGTCTTTTATCTCTCATCATTATTGTCATTATTATTGTTTTTAATAGGAAATGAGGATTCTACATTAATGTTTATCATCCCCAACCACCACCCAACGAACAATATTGCCTTGGTCCCATTATATTAGTTTTGATTTGTTAGATTGTTCAATTATATTAATTCTATTTTTCAAAATTATAAATTAATCGACACTCACAAATAAATTACTCCCTGTGTCCCTGCCAATTTGTCCCATATTGCTTGAGCACAATAACCAATATTTTTGTTGGTCTCCGATCAGAGTATTTATATATGCAGCGGAAGTACTAATAATGTCTTGCACTTATCTTGCTAAAGTTATGACTTAGCAAGTGTTTATCAAGTGTGTTTAAACTCGAATATTTGTTAGATGGATTGCTGTTACCGAAATGGACGACGAAAAATGATCAACACAAACAACAACACACCGATATACGTGGTTCGGCAATCGCCTACATCCACGGAGGGTTATACTATGATTTTATTGCTGGACGAAATTGGCTACACGATTACATACAGAAAACACACAGAAGATCTCTCTCTGAAACTCTCTCTCTCAGCTGAACGAAGAAGATGACTCTCTGTTTCTGTCTAACTCTCTAACTGCTAATCTCTGCTGCTAACTGTAACAGACTCTTCCAACAGCTAAATTCTTTCTCTCAACTAATTCCTCAGATCTCGAACACGTGCCATCAATCTATCTGGTTACTTATAAAAACGTAACCTCCAAAATATAACAGACTTCAGCTTCACACTACTCAGACACAAACTAACTCCTGCTAACTTCAACAAATCAGAAGTCTAACATGCCCAAACTTCAACATGTATGAAAGTCTAACATGCATAAACTTTAACATGCATGAAGTCATATCACTTCAAATCTCCCTCTTAACTTCATGTATGCCCGAATCACCAAACATGTCCATAACAATATTTCCCTCAAGCCAGTTCCATTACAGAACGCACAAGCTGATCACAAGATCAGCAAACTCCCAACAGTTCCAAGCAATATTGAAAC
Source organism: Plectranthus barbatus (assembly GCA_026898455.1). Lineage (NCBI taxonomy): Eukaryota > Viridiplantae > Streptophyta > Magnoliopsida > Lamiales > Lamiaceae > Plectranthus > Plectranthus barbatus. The sequence continues at coordinate 85,377 of JAPKLW010000280.1, read as the reverse complement.
TTAGGTCTTGGAATCACCTTTCTTTCAAACATCAACCCAAGATGTAAAGTACCCTTAAGATACCTCAAGATTCCCATCAGAGCATTCCAATGATCTCTTCCAGGACATGACATGAATCTACTTGTCATGCTAATCGAGTAACATATATCAGGCCTTGTACATATCATCATATACATCAAACTACCTACCAAACTTGCATATGGTATTTGATCCATATACCTCACCTCTTCTTCAGTGTTTGGCTTCATTGCTTCACTCAATTTTGTGTCTGCACTCAGAGGTAAAGCAAGACACCTATGTTGTCTCATGCCAAACTTCTCAATAACCTTGAGTAAATACTCTTCCTGCTGTAGCTTTAATCTCCCAACTGATCTTTCCCTCTGAATATCCATCCCCAGGATCCTAGATGCTTCACCTAGATTCTTCATGTCAAACTCTGCCTTCAAGTCAGCTTTGACTTGCTTGATATCAGACATATGCTTCCCAGCTAGAAGCATATCATCTACGTATAAGAGTAAGTACACCAAACTAGAATCACAACCTTGCTTCAGGTAGACACACTTGTCAAACTTAGACCTGTTGAAGCCAATCTTTAACATATGAGCATCAAACCGTTTGTTCCACTGTCTCGGACTTTGTTTCAGCCCATAAAGAGACTTCTGCAACAAACATACTTGATCTTCCTTTCCAGGTTCAGCAAACCCTGGTGGCTGATCCATATAAATGATTTCCTCTAATTCACCATGTAGGAAAGCCGTTTTAACATCCAACTGATGTAGCTCAAGATCCTGCTGCACCACAATAGCTAATAGGATCCTAATTGAGCAATGTTTGACAACGGGTGAGGACACCTCAGTGTAATCCACTCCCTCCTTTTGGGTAAAACCTTTTGCAACTAATCTTGCCTTGTATCTCACTTGTGGTGGATCTGACTTCTCAATCTTCCTTTTGAACACCCATTTGCAACCAACTACTGATTGAAACTTTGGTTTATCTGCAAGGATCCAAGTTTCATTCTTTCTTAGTGATTGCATCTCTTCAATCATAGCTTCTTGCCAAAGTGTACACTCTGAACTTGTACAAGCTTCTTCAAATGTCTTTGGCTCTGTATCTTGCAGCTTCTCTGCAATATTTAGGCTTAGAAAAATAGCATCTGCTTCTGAAAATCTTCTAGGAGGGTGGATCTCCCTCCTCACTCTGTCTCTTGCCAACCAGTAATTTGTTAGAGTTGGTTGTCTGTTGATGTCAGACTTTTCTGCACCAGAAGTTTCAGGTTTTTGTTCTTCAACTTCAGGTTCACCCTTCACATCCTTGAAATCATATGCTGTTTCAGATGCTTCTTCTTCAGATACTACACCCTTATCTTTCCTCTGCAAATAAGGCATCACCAGCTCATTAAATGTAACATCCCGGCTAGTAATCACCTTTTGTTGGTTTGGCTCTATGCACCATAACCTATATCCTTTTGTACCAGTAGGATAACCAAGCATGATGCACTTCAAAGCTCTGGGAGCTAATTTATCTTGCCTAGTATGAACATAAGCAAGACAACCGAAGGGCCTCAAATAAGAGTAATGTGGTCTCCTCCCATACCACATATCATCTGGAGTTTTGAGCTCCAATGCGGTAGATGGGGACTTGTTTGTCAAGTGACAGGCTGTAGCCAAAGCCTCACCCCAAAACCCCTTCGACAAACCAGCTCCAAGCAACAAACACCTCACCCTTTCCAAAAGGGTTCTATTCATCCTTTCAACCACTCCATTTTGTTGTGGTTTGTATGGTGTGGTTCTATGTCTCTTGATTCCCTTTTGTCTGCAAAAGGAATCAAACTCTTCACTCAGGAACTCCATGCCATTATCAGTTCTTAGGCATTTAATCTTCCTTCCCTTCTCATTTTCAACCAGGTAAGTCCACTCTTTAAATTTCTGGGCAGCTTCATCTTTTGTTTTTAGAATGTGAACCCACACTCTCCTGCTATAATCATCAACTATGGACAGAAAGTATCTTCCTCCACCAAGAGTTTCTGTCCTAGATGGCCCCCACAAATCAGCACGTATGTAATCCAAAGGCTGGCTGCTTCTCCTTTGACTTGGTTTGAATGGTAACTTCTTGCTTTTGGCTAATATGCACTCCTCACAGCTGCTAAGATCAAGTTCAGCCTCATAGGTGATTAGCCCTTGCTTCTTTAGTTCAATCAAACCTCTGTGACTGATATGTCCAGTCCTCAAGTGCCAAAGCTTTCAATCCACCTCTTTGAAAACACTAGATTCTCCACAAATTGTTTGTGCAAACAGGTAGTATATGCTGTTCAACCTTCTTCCTTTCAGAACTTCAACATCTCCCTTGCAGACTACAACGGTGCCTCCATCTACAACAAACTTGAAACCTCTTGCTTCAAGTGTACCCAAGGATATGAGGTTCCTCTGAATTTGAGGGATGAACCTCACATCTGTTAGAGTTTTGATTTCTCCCTTATGATTTTGGAGTTTAACAGATCCAACACCTTCAATCCTGCAAACTTGATTGTTACCGAGGATCACAGTGCCCATGTCCTTCAAGTTTAGATCCACAAACCATTCCTTCCTTGGACACATATGGAAGGAACATCCTGAATCAAGGATCCAGGAATCATCTCCACCAGCCTTCATTACATTGAGAATCTCATCTGTTACATCATTTGTTGAACTTACAAGGTTGGACCCTCTTTGTTGGTAGAAATTCTTTTGCTTCAACACATTGCAGTCCTTTATTAAGTGGCCTGGTTTCTTACAGTAGTGGCACACTCTAGACTCCTGAAAATTACCAGGAGCCCTTGCCTCTTGCTGCTGTGAAGCTCTATAGGGCTTCTTCTGAACATATGTTGGTTTGTAATCCTTCCCTTGGTTTGGATTGAATCTGTCTTAGCTTCCTCCTTTGTTGTAAGTCTGATTCTTCTTTTGGAAACTGCCTTTTTGACCTTTCTTGATGTACAGCCCCATTCCACTCTGATCATTTCTGATCACCACTTAACACTTCTCCATTTCCTTTTGATTGATGGCTGAAAGTACATCTTCTAATGAGATTCCATCTGATCTTCCATACACCATAGCATCCTTCACACTTGAGTAGGATTTAGGCAATGCATTTAGGAGGTGTATGACCTTATCTTCATCACTGATCTCTACCCCAATACCTTCAAGCTCATCCACAGCCTTGTGGAAGTCATCTAGCTGATCTAGGAGGTTTCTGTCATCCTTAAACTTGAAACCATAGAGCCGTTGCTTCATATAAATCCTGTTTGCTATAGATTTAGTCATATACAGCTTCTCTAACTTCTTCCATATGTCTGCAGCAGTCTTCTCCTTGGAGACCTCGCGCAGAACCTTGTCATCCAGACTAAGGAGTAGAGAACTCATGGCACTATCCATCAACTTTGCCTTCTTCTCAGTTGTCTCTCCAACAAATGCTTTGTCAGAGTCGGGCAGAGGGGCATCTACCAGCCCTTCTTTAGACAGTATAGCTCGGATCTTAATCTTCCAGAGCCCAAAATCATTTTTCCCAGGAAACTTATCGATTTCAACTCGACTTGAACCCATAACAATCAAACACAGATAATTCCTTTTCCTCACAGAAAGAATTCACAAACCCAGAAATTTCTAAGAAAATCCAAAACTGAATCAGAGAGTTCCAATCACACAAATTCCACACAATTCGCAATCAAATGAACAGCAGTTCTAAACTTCCCAAAACCGAATACAGAAAACCCAGAAAATCCAAACATAAGACTACTCGATGTCTTATTAATCACAGACGAAACAGAAATACTCACAGAAAATGAATTTCCTCAAAGAACCTCGCTGCTGCTCACACGAACTCTGCGTGACAATTTCTCAATCCCAGAATTTGATCACCGTCGCCCCGATTCCCACAGACGGCGCCACTTTGATGGGACCGTGAACTCCATTAGTATGATATTGTCCGCTTTGGGCATCACAAGCCCTCACGGTTTTGTTTTTGGGCACCTTCCCAAAAGACCTCATACTAATGGGAGTTATGTGGACTCTTATATACAAGGAACTCTTTCCTTGTTTCTTCAATGTGGGACTTTGGGTTTGACATACCCAACAATCCTCCCCTCAAACCAAATGGACCACATTCTCGTGGCTTCTCGTCGAAGGACCATATACCCATGGCCTCCTCCCATCAATCGATCTTATCGCATCGATATCTAACCCGTGCTACTCTCTTTCGCATCGGTATTCACAAAGAGGGGCTTCCCACAACCACACCCGAGTCCTCCAAGCTCGGTTACTTGAGTCCACCACAAACTTAGTCCCCCAACTCAGCCCGAACCTGGGCATTCGTGGATTCCTCATTCCCACAGACGGCGCCACTTTGTTACCGAAATGGACGACGAAAAATGATCAACACAAACAACAAAACACCGATATACGTGGTTCGGCAATCGCCTACATCCACGGAGGGTTATACTATGATTTTATTGCTGGACGAAATTGGCTACACGATTACACACAGAAAACACACAGAAGATCTCTCTCTGAAACTCTCTCTCTCAGCTGAACGAAGAAGATGACTCTCTGTTTCTGTCTAACTCTCTAACTGCTAATCTCTACTGCTAACTGTAACAGACTCTTCCAACAGCTAAATTCTTTCTCTCAACTAATTCCTCAGATCTCGAACACGTGTCATCAATCTATCTGGTTACTTATAAAAATGTAACCTCCAAAATATAACAGACTTCAGCTTCACACTACTCAGACACAAACTAACTTCTGCTAACTTCAACAAATCAGAAGTCTAACATGCCCAAACTTCAACATGTATGAAAGTCTAATATGCATAAACTTTAACATGCATGAAGTCATATAACTTCAATTGCAGATTATCCGTCAACACTTGATGTGTTGATTTTCAAATATGCACATAACACAATGTAACGAAATATAACAATAAAGGACGCAAGGATTTATAGTGGTTCGATCAAAATATTCTACATCAACTCCTCAGTCCTCAGACTAAAAATTCACTATCGACTGATTATGAGGCCAGACTTGATCTCTAACATTCTATAGCTCCTCTATCTGGTCAGCGCGCACCTTCAAATACTCGGTTTTCAATCTTCACCTTGTCGCTCCTTAGAGTGAGGAGAAACCTCCCTTCTCCTTTGACGTCTACTGTTGGGAGTTTTATAGTTCTTCCCAGAACTTTTCCTTGTGTTTGGCAATAGCCCATAATAATCTTACTTGCATAGCAAGGTGACTGCTAGATTCTTTCTAGGATAGAAAGGATCCTAAGATTAACCTTATAAGTTATACTTCAGATGTCTCGAGCTTCAAGTATGAAAACTTGTGAAAAGCTTCAATCAAGTACAAGCTCGGATGAGTTTGCGTGGGTTTGAGAATTTCTAGACCTTCTCTTGTTTTCTCTATTAATGGAATTTCACGAACCTCTAAATCTTTTTTTAGACGACACCTATTAATAGGTGAAGATTCAAGCGTCTGTTTGAATCTTATCCGTTAGACTCAGAGGGATTGCTCGTCAATCTCAGTTCTTCCTTTTTTTGCAGTGCACAATGACTCTTCTAGTCTCCTTCGTCTCTAATTGGTGTAGCTCCTATTCATAGCCATCTTTGTCAGAACAGATCTTTTAGTTCGAACTTGAAACCGCCTTTGTGTCTTGTTGTGTGCTATAGTGTACCAATAGAACTTTGCGCAATTGTACGCAATCGACAAGTAATACAGTCCTAGAGACCAGATATCAAACCCTAGAGGGTGTAAGTTAAACCGTGCACATAGAATTACATGCAACTAAAATGGGTGTTTCACTAATTCCTATTTAAAGCACAAGTAAGCATAAACAATGACTCCAAATAAAGATAATATTAACAATATTTCTTCCTGCCACAAAACAATCATGTAAATCCTAAGAGGTTAAGACAATTATGAGAGATACACTCAGGTCATGGAGGTTTTCACTATCACTATTCTATATACTGGAGCTTTTGTCTCGCTTTTCTCCGAGTCTTAGAACCTTTAAGAATTTGCCTAGCAAACTTCCGCTCTACTAGATCTACACAATCCTATTGTGTATCATATGCCTATTCTTTCCACAATATTCAAATGAATAGATTTTAAGCTCAGGTTTTTTTCAAAGTTACACTATTTCATATGCCCATGTGAATAATGGAATTATCTATGACACCCTCTACCTATTTCTCCATCCTGTCTCCATAGGTGAGATTTCTCTATTCACTTTCGTGCTTAACAGATGAATTAAACCAGAATCAAAGATAAACTAAGATTTCACGAAACATAAACCCCATACATAGTCAAGTTCAAGTGTGGTGTGGGTTAGTTCATACTCGCCAACCAAATAAAATAAAGATTGAAAACATTCACCATAATTACAAACTCAAAAACTAAAAATAAAGAACTGTTCGGTGATCATCTCTGGACGGCTAATTGTTTTCCTCCGCAGCAAGCAACTCTTCCGGTGTGTGTTCGTGTGTGTCCAAAATATACTCTCTTTTCTTGATATTTCTCCTCACTTTTTATCTCTACCTTTGATTCTCCTTCTCTTCCCCAGATCCTTCCACGTGCAGACATGTATTTTTACCCTCCGGACATTGATACAACTCCTTGTTTGATATCTGTCTTTTTGGCAGACAAGATCCAAAAAGATGTTTGATCCTTGTCTTCAAGTGGTCCCAGAGAGAGAGTCTTCTTCATTCAGATCTTTTGCACTTCCCATGCTCTAGCATGACTGCTGGCCAAAATGCGACTATCAAGCTTCAGCATTCCAAACCTGGTCAAAACCTCACAAAAGCTTGCAAAAACTTATTAAAAATCAAAAAGACCAAAACAACATGCAATTAACACATGCTAGAAAAGAGTAAAAGATAACTCTTTACGCAAATTATCATCTCTGTTGATTGATCTTTTCTCTAATTCATCGGGTTTCCTTGTGATCTGGATCCTTCTGATTTACGACTTTGTATTGTCTTGATTGCTGTTGAGTGTTTGCTGACAGTTGATATGCTGCTGACATCTCATCAGTTTTGTTGAGATCTCGCAATATACTTACGTTATTCCTTCAGCATTCTCTTAAGCGTGCTCAACATTCCTTTGTGTTTGCTAGCCTATACTAGCATCTTCAACAATCTTCAGGTCTACTGATTCCTTAAGCATTCTTCGATTCTTCTTTTCTAGTTCTATTACAACTCGAGTATAAGTAACCTATACAAGACTTTACATTTCGACTCGATACTAAGTTGCTGGAAACTAGATCGGCTTGAGCTTTGATGCACCAAAACTTAATAAATATACATCGAAAACCAAGGGGTTTTAATATTTGTAATAGTATTCCTAACAATTTTGGATGGATTTATACACTGAAAGCATTATGATTGGTATATTATGTACAAGGTCGATTGGTTAATATACTAGGAATCATAAATGTTGTATGTTCATCTACTGTCTGAATTAACAAACATGTGTCGTAAACGCAATTATCCTCTTATCTCGTCGATAGGGAGATCATACATTGTTTAGTAGATCACAGAAGATCGTATGGATTGTTTCACCTAGCAAGATATAAATAGTTATCACAGCTGAGACAGTTCAGGATAAACTGTTGGTGTAGGCTGCAACATAAGCAGTAATAAGCATCTTATCTTGGATGACTTGGTATGCTGGTGTGGGGCACACATTGATAAGGACCTAAGTCAAGATCGATTCTTTTATCTGACATTAAAAGAATCTAGATCTCTATGGCTTGATGAGGTCCTAAGCCTAAATGAATGTACAGAAGTATACACATATTGTGTATCACTTTGAGTTGAAGTGAAAGGCTCTAGTTGAGCTTGTATATCTGTATCTTGGGTGATAGCAGTTTGTGTATGACTGTCTGGTACTGGAACTAGGTTACCACATCTAGTATAGGATAGTGACATTCCCCGAGCAGCTCAAAAGGTTTGCTATGCTAAAATTGTACGGGCTGATTAAGTTCAAACATAAGTTAAAAGGTTTGAGTGGATTGACTCAGGAATATAAGATGTTAATTAATTAAATGGCTTGTCAAAGCTTAAATTAATTAACGAATGTTTGTAACCTTAAATGTGGGGATATACCGAGCCTATGCAACCCGTACCTCAAAACGTGGTAGCAAATAGGTAGGACCATAGTGATTTTTCTGGTGGAATGAATCAATATTAATTAATTTATTATATTCTTGGTTGAATATGGGAATTAATTAATTGATATGCCTTATATGCTATTTGTATTCTGGTCTTTGGTCAATGAAAACTCAGGCCCAATAGAAGTCCAGTATTTTCCTATAAATAGGCCTCAGGTTCTCAGATCTAAATACACAATAATACACCACAAGATCATATGTTTCAACACAACAATCCAGTATTTTGGGAGCTATGGTGATCGACTAAGATCTGAGAATGAGGAGGAAATTCTGCTTCTCAACCGGGCAAGGAATTCGAAGGGAATCTTCACCAGATATTCGGATTGGAGTTGGGATATAGATCAGAAGATCAGATCAGGAGGATCGTGTTCTTTCTTCTCTCCCTCTTTGTTTTCGAAAATTATTAATTATTTTTCAAAGATTTAATTCCTTAATCTGTTAGGAATAAATCTTGGTGTGCAGGAAAGGATCGAGGATTAAATCTCTGCACACTCGTTCTTTAGGTTTCTACAATCCAGGTTTTCCGCAAAAACCTCCTTTATGCATAATCAATAGGAGCATGCTAGGATTAATCATAGGCATAGCAATTTATTTTTTATATTCTAGTTAACGATCCCGGCTAACAGATTAAGTGATTCAGTTCACCCAAATCCCTTCAATTGGTATCAGAGCCAGGTTCATTAATTTGCTCTGTCAGGAAAAATAATATTTCCTATGATATGCATGATAATTATTATTGAATGAATGCATGAATGGGTTTTTGGATTGTATAGTTGTGTTTTTGTTCCTCATTGTTCTCGGGTTAATCCGCTCTTTTATAAGGATTCATTTTTCACCCACGAGATAAATCCGTCGTTAGATTTAAATTCCAAATTGTATTAGGATGTTATTTCCATGTAATTTTTCAATTTTAAATTAAATCTGTAAAACGGAGAACGAAGAAAGTGAAGAACACAAAGAACGAAAGGTCGCACAGCCGACGTAGGACGGAGCCGGCATGGCAGCATGCCATGCACGGCGGTCAATGCAGCGATGGCACAGCGGCGAACAGCGCATGACAAGGCCTTAGCGGCGGTGGCGCAGCATGTGAAACCCTAGGGTCACGCGGCCACAGGCCGGCTAGGTGGTGCGGCATCTCCGGGACGGCAATGTGGGGAGGCAGGGGCTAGGCCAGGATGGTGGGCAGCGGTGGACTGGGCGCGAGGGCTTTGCGTGGCACGATGGAACCCTAGGTTTCACGTGCGCGTGCCGGCACCGTACGCGGCTCTACGCGTGCTCACCGGTGATGGGCTCGCTCTCCTCGAACGGTGTCAACATGGCAGGTGGTGTGGTACAGGGGCGATGGGACGCGAGCGGGGGGCGGCACAACGACGATGGTTTGCGTGCGGCAGCGACACAAACCCTGGGGTTTGGGTGCTTCGCGCGCGGTTCTCCTGCTGAGCTCCCTGCACATTTTCTCCGGGGAGCTGCGGGCGGCAAATGATGGAGAAGAGATGGCCGACGTGGGGCGATGGTGGCGGCAACAGGCGAAGCGGGGCGACGGCTGAACGAGGTGGATCGCGGGCTATAGCCATGCAACGTGCATGCATGGCTGTTGCGCAATTCTGACAGCCCTCACGGCGGCGGCGGGTTGTCGCTGGTGGCTCTTTGGGCCAAATTCTCACGGGATATCGAGCTTGCAATGTGTGCCCAGGCCCACGGTCTGGTTAAGTGGCAAAGTTGTCAAATTTTCTGATGGATCAAATCTTGGAGGCCCAGTTTCAGAAATAAAATCATATCACAGTCCAAGTAGTGGGAGTCCAATCGAAGATCTTAAAAATAATTCCAAATTTTAATAGATAGGATTATTTCTTAATTTCGTATCATGAGGCCACGAGGACATTTTTTATTTTCTTTATTATTTGTGTTCGCATGATATATGTGTTTACATTAATTGTGCAGCATACAAGCATGTTGTAGATAATAGGAGCACGTTTATTGCTTTTATTTACAGCTTTTAAAAGCATGCTTATGTGATTTATTTTATATAATTAATTATAACCATAAATTCGGGGTTCATGCATGACATGATAGAATTTTAGCAATGTTATAATTATGGCTACACAAAATAATCTGTGCAATTGAACCTTGTGAATTTAAAATTACTAAGCTTATTTAATAAGACCTCCACAAAGCGGTCCTTTATTGGAAGTGGGTAATTTATTAGGTAAACGTCTACATGTGTAGCTTACTTAATTTATTATTCATAAGTTCTAATAGATAGGATTTCTTAAAACAAACATTTAATTTATGTGAGAAGTGGGAGCTCATGTGTAGCTTGCGTATTGAGTTTTCATAAGTTCTCTAGGGATTGAATTAAATGAGACAACCTTATTATAAGAGATCAGGTGTATTATGATAGATCCTTATATGGTAGGGTTGGCTTTGGTGGTAAGCTAGCTTAGATATTGTCCAGAGTATAACTCATTTGTGATGCCCCTGCTCAGAAGGATAATATGGTCTTAAGTTAGTCTCCAATTATTAATTCCATTTTTCTAAGGAACCCTGGCATAGATTGTAATTAAAGGACTGGAATTGAAAAATGCCGTCTGGTTTAGTGTTTTGTTGTAAAAATCCACATGTGTGGCTTGCAATAGTAATACTTAGGCAAATTGGAGGAAACATTAGTATTGTTTTATCATAAGGTTTCAATATTTAATTGTTTCAATTGTTTGCGACTATGTTTTAATTTTTGCTTCAATTTATTGTTTTCAGACATGTATACTTCTCATGTAATTAAACTCTTAACATCGAACCCTTTAACTGGTCCGAATTTTCTTGAATGGAAGTTTTGCTTCATGGAAATACTCTGTACTGCAAAAGATGCCTATGTGCTTTACATGGACCCACTGTCTCCTCAGTATTGGAACTGTACTGGTTATGAGCGAGAGTTCTATGACACTAGGAAAGCTTCTTATGATTTTGCCTACTTTTTCATCATGAACAATTTGTCTAGAGAATTAAGGCTCAAGTACACAAAATACCGGACTGCTGTAGAAATATGGAGGGACCTTGTGAAATTATATGGGAAGGTGAGACGAACTGTCAGTTATACTCTTGTGGAGGACCTGGTCTGCAAGAAAATGACTGAAGGAAGTTCGTTGGCTATGCACTTCATCGGTATGATGAAAATCATGAGAAAGTACAGAAAGAGAGGTAGACGAATTAATAAGCGGGTAGAAATAAACATTGTCCTGCACTCTTTGTCTGATTCTTATGATGATTTCATCAAATCTATCGGTGTCAGGCGTGAGTTTCCTCTTCATGAGTTACTTAGGGCCCTGTTGCAAGAGGAATCTGACATGATAGCGTTTGAGTTTGCTCCAACTTTGTCAACTCTTGACAAGGCAGTTGCTGAAGCAAAAGAAATTCTTAAAAGATTAGATGAAGTTGATCTGGCAGATGTCATCACTAGGCCATGCAAATGCAAGCGAAGTGAAGTAGATTGTCTAGTGCCTAACACGGGTAGACAAGGTATGTCATGTGCATTTATAAGGGAAACATGTTTAGCATCAGTTTCTACCCATTATTTGGTAGTGGATACTAGAGGCATCCTCATGAAGAAAAGTGGGGAAGAAGGGATGCAACTTCTTGCAAACATGGCCCTGAACAGCCACCAATGGCCTACTAAAAGGCAGAAAGCAGTGAAGGCAATCACCACTACTCAAAAAATTGATGTGGTGGCAAAAGTAAAGAAGATCCAAGAAGAGTTCACAAGGTTGGAAGCCATCGTTCCTCTTCAGGCCGACTACATCTACCGAGGAAGCAGTTCTAGCACCTCTAATACTGCTGAAGTGAATTATGCCAATAGAGGTTACAACAACAACGACTACCGAGCTAATAATCAGGGGTACGATTACAGTGCTAAGGATCACCCGGGTTTTTTATATTCTAACCTTTCTGCAACTGAACACCCTCCACCAGGGTTCAATGTTGGTGCCGGCGGAGAATTACTGGAGAAAAATAAATTTGTGATATAGGAAGTTTTGGAGAAGTCCATCAATAATTCTGACAACAGGTTTGGCAAGGTGGAGGCTAAAGTGATGAACATGTTCACTCATATGTAGCACATGACAAACCACCTTCAGATGCTCGACACACAATTCAGTCAGATTGCTACTACATTGAGCAATCAACTCAAGGCAGACCAACACCCCAACACTACAGAGGTCAATCTAGACAAAGCCAAGTAGGTGAATGCAATTTCTTTGAGGTCTAGTACAAGGTACAGTGGCCCAAGCATGCTTGAGGATGATTTTTGGGGCGAGGAGGATGAAAATTCCATGGCAGATACCTCTGTTTCGACCGACACAGGAGGTCGACAGAGAGGCAAATCGACCGACAGAGGGGAAGCTTCTGTGTCGATCGACACCCCCTTTATTTGGTCGACACATAAGCAATGAAGCTACATTCGACACATAAGTAAAGTCAAAGAAGAAGGTCGATCTGACTCCCCCGATTCCCTTCCCGCAGAGGTTTGCTAAGAAAAGGGGGATTCCAAATTTGTGGAGAATCTCAAGAAAGTCAACATCAATATCCCACTGATCGAGGCTCTCCGCGAGATTCCCGGCTACATGAAGTTCTTGAGGAAGCTGATAACAGAGAAAAAGCTGGTAATTGAAGATCAAACAATTTCAATTCATGAGCAATGTAGTCTTCTTTTGCAGAAATAGGTACCGCCAAAGAGATCCGATCCGGGATAGTTCTCTATTCCAATCAAGATTGAGGGGACGGGGTTCAGGGATGTCCTCTGCGACACAGGAGCCAGCATTAACTTGATGTCATACTCTATTTTTCAGAAGCTGCAGATTGGCGAGATGAGGCCAATCTCAATCAATCTTCAGATGGCTGATCGCTCAATCTCTCGACCAAGGGGAGTAGTCTAAGATATTTTAATTCGTGTTGGTCATTTAATATTCCCAGCGGACTTTGTTGTTTTGGATATGAAGGAGCAGCATGGGATGCCAATGATCATTGAAAGAGAATTTCTGAAGACAAGTGGTTCTCTAATCGACTCCCGAGGTGGAGAGATCACACTTCGAGGGAATGATGAAACAATTACGTTTGTGATGGATCAGAGTCGGAAGGAAGCTGGATGCAACAACATCTCCACATGTGAAGAAGATAAAGACACTGCTGAGATTCAATGGGAGCACGAAAATGGGATCACCACTGTTATTTGTGATCGGATGGTTTACATAATCAATGCAAGGGGGCGGCGAGTCTGGACCCGACCTCCTTGGTGAAGGATCACTTTTGTCAAGCCACGACAATAACTAAGGCATCGAATGGGAGGTAACCCATTGTTTCGATTATTTCTTTTTTGATTTTCCTTAATTTTTTGTGTGCTTGTTTTGTTTTCTCTTATTTGAAAAAAAATATTCAGAGCTCTGTTTTGATCGACACACAGGGTGTCGATCGACACATAGGTGATCGATAGAGCAATTTGAGTCAATACTTGGGTTGACAAAAAAGCTCTGTGTCGATCGACAGGACCCCTATCGACCGACACAGAGTGCCAGCAGCCATAAGATTCTATCTTTCGAGTTTTGCAGCCTTTGACAGATAAAACATTGGTGTCTGAGGCCAACATTGAGGTACCATTTAAATCCTAGTCTGACTTTCAAACTTATTCCCTTTGTCAATTGTACAAGTTTGGGGGGAGGAGGACTAGGAGTTGAAGCTTTTTATTACATTCCATTATTGTTTTTAAGTTGTTCAAAAGATCATACCTAAAAAATTTATTTTATTTTATTTTATTTATTTGCATTGTTTTGAATAAAAATTGTGATTATGTGAGAAAATTGGCGATTCTATGAGATAACCCTAACAAGAATGCAAGATTTGAATTGATTAACTTTAGTATTCATTGATTGTGATAGTGGTTGACTATGCCTATAAATGTAGAAAACCACATGATTACTAGTTTTGAAACTTAAATTGGCATAAAGTTTGATGATGGTTTGATGTTTACTGTGGAAGAAAAATTGTCCCAAGTGTGAGAATTTGAGCTTTAAATTCAATTGTGAGTGTGTCTGCATTTATTGAGTATCTCTACAACTTGCTCTATTTCTTTTTTGAGACTGCTAGTGTGCACAAGTTTAGGAAGTAATTTTAGATCATCTTTGTTTAACCTTTATCCCATACATTGTCCCTTTCAATATTTTATCCCTATTCAGCCCCATTGAGCCTTTAGTGTTCTTTCTTGATTTGAAGTAAGAAAAAAGTTGTGGTTTTCTCTTGTCCGTGAGAGAAGGTGGTGAATAAGGGAGGAGTAATTGTGAGGAAGATAAGATATTATTAAAAGGGTGAAAACAATAGAAAATGTTGGGCTCTAGAAAAAAAATTGAAAAAAAAGAGTGTTTATGTGTTTATTAATCCTTATAAGCTCAAATGTCGAATCAAAATTGTTTAGAGCATAAAAGGATATGTGAAAAAATTTATGAAAAAAAAAGAAAAAATGAATAAAAGAGCTTTGGGTTGTGTTGAAAATTATAGGAGATGAGAAAAAAGGCAATAGAAGACGCGGAACTCGCGTCTTCTATTGCTGAATTCCACGTCTTCAATTTAAGTGTAGTCTTTCAATTTTCGCTAATAGAAGACGCGGAAATCTGCGTCTTCTATTGGCATATAGAAGACGCGGAATTCTGCGTCTTCTAATATGCCAATAGAAGACGCGCAATTTTGCGTCTTCTGTATATAAATAGATGACGCATATTTCCGCGCTTCTATATGTTATAAACACACTGCGTCTTCTATTTATTACTTTTATTACTATTTTTTTTTAATTTCTAAAATCCTGTAATTATAATAATTCTAAAATAACAACAATAACATCATTGTTAGCAACAAAATCTTCAATTTTTTCACTAATAATTTGAACAAAATTAAATATACACATGATTTAAGTTCAAAAGTTATGAAAGTGTTTGGTATACAAAATTGAAGTCTTTCTAGTCGTCTATGCTAAATCTATCTTGTAGCCCGATCAAAGTATTTGATAGATATGGGAGACTTCCCTTGCCGTTCTGACAATTTCGACGACCTGAAATAGAGATGACATTAGAAAATTTATCAATAATGCAACATAGAAATGAGATTGAGAAAAATAATCACATAAAACGATAACTCAAACATACAAACATACCTCAATCCAAATAAGTTTGGACAAAGTCACACCAATCCTTACGAACTTCATCAATTTCACTTCGACGATACATTTGTGGATTAAACTATTAAAAATTGAAGCACAAAGACAATGAATATCTGCAAGTAATGAATTCGTTAATATATAGGTTAGAATTGATTCAAATTACTTACCATATCTGTCAATGGAAGAGAATCAGGAATGCCGTCAATAATATCTTTCATATAATGGATGACATAATAGACTTGTATTTAAGTGAGAGTAAATAAACAATTACTGGGCGCCGCCTACCCAGGCATACCAATGCGGACCACAAATATTGGGCGCCGTCTACCCAAAACATGCAAAACGGACTGCAATCAATGGGCGCCGCCTACCCAAACATGCATCGCGGTCTCAACCATATATATAACTGATATATCAAGATTTTAAACATGATCATCGCCACCTCCAATAACAATCAAGCATGCCCAGACATATAATTAACAATTTATGACTTTTTTTATTTAATCTTAGGATCCTATAGTGAATATCGAGATAATTTCACATGGCACATTTGAAAATTGAACACACATACCAGAACTTTCAGAAGTCGAACGGCTTAGACTAGCAGAAGAGAACTCTCTGCTACATAAGATTTCTGCAAGCATAGATGATTGTGAGAAGTAAAAACTTAAATATATAGAATCAATAATCTATCCTACAAGATTAAACATGATTGAGGCTTCTATTCGGACATAGTTAGGAAATTTATATAAATATCAACAAACTATTAAGATCAATTTACTTAAAACTAATCGGTTCCTTCATTAAAGCACAAAAATAATTAATCTCATCATCATTATCCTAATTGTATAATCAACTATCCTAATCGCATATTTTTGATATATAGAGGTCTGCTTCACTAACAAGAATACCCCGCATTTTCGACCTGCATTGAACTGATTGCGAGTGGATGAATTCTATCTATACACTAATTATATATGAAACGTTTTAGTTTAAAAACAAGTATAATGAATTAAAATATATTTAAATCCTCATTATAAAGTATCAGCAGTGGAATTGGATTGCAGATGATAGCAGGCAGCTAAAAGTATAGCAGAAGCAGAAAGCAGAAGCAGGAAGAAGAAGAAGACAGAAGGTAGCCACGTTGTTATGCGGCAAATGGGTATGAGAGTAGGCAAAAAAAAGAAACTCCTGCTCAAAAATACAGCTTTTAATTAAAACAGAAGAGCCAGATTTGTAGACGAAAGCTAAGTTTTGTATTTCTTTGGGCTTGCCCCAATCACCTGCCCTCTGTCCATGTGATGTGCCTTACAAATCCCCATTCTATAATTCTATCTCCAAGATTCACACTACACCCACCCTGCAAACTTTAAAAGAAATAACAATTTGGCACTATTCTTCCTTTTCTTGGAACTTGTGGCCTATCCATGAACAACGCCTTCACGCCCCAAATATGTATGAACTAAAATACAGTTACAGTCCTTTTCTATTTACTGAAGAGAAATGGACTTCTGGTGAATTAAACTTCTAAAGTTATTCTACAACTAATATTTCTTAAAGATTCCTCATTCATCCACTCTGCAATATGAGGAATATGGAATCCTAATACACCGAAAACAGAAACAAGCTAAACAAAATCCAGGCAACAGAATCCAAGCTAAACAAGCTAAAATCCCAATTTGACGAAACAGAATCCAGGAAATAAACGGAAAACAAAAAAAAAAAGAAGACGCACGACAAAATAGAATCCAGATTTGATGAAACAGAATCCAGACGGGCTTACGATGGCTTCCGGTGGGACGACGGCTGGCATCGGGAGGACGGGCTGGCGGTGGAGGGCAGGCCGACTGTGGGAGGGTAGGCCGGCGGTGGGAGGATTTCACGTGGTGGGAGGATTGCACGCGGTGGGAGGGCTGCTTCTCCTGGCGGCGGC
>JAPKLW010000280.1:1115-68049 GCA_026898455.1 Plectranthus barbatus | reverse complement strand
TGGGAGGGCTGCTTCTCCTGGCGGCGGCGAGGGCAGGCTGTCGGCGGTGGGAGGGCAGGCCGGCGGTGGAAGGGCAGGCGGGCGGTGGGAGAGGATTGCACACGGTGGGGGGAAGGGCGTGCGATTTTTGGTGAGGGGAAGGGCGCGCGATTTTTGGTGTCGGCTAGGTTAGTTTTAATTGGAATAGACGACGCAAAAAATAGAAGACGCAGGAATTCGCGTCTTCTATATACGTATAGAAGACGCGGTTTGTCGCGTCTTTTATAATTATATAGAAGACGCGAAAAACCGCGTCTTCTATTAGCGACCCGAATTTTAACTACACAATTACACTTATGCGTCTTCTATTAACACATAGACTACACAACTAAATATTCGCGTCTTCTATTAAGCGTAGTCTATTCCCTTTTTTGTTGTAGTGGGATATCAATAGATAGTGCTTGGATTGGTTGAGAGTCGTGAACTCAATTGATTTAGTCACTTGGCCAAATATTTTCCTACCTTTCACTAAAAAGCCTACGTTAGAACCTTGAATAAAGTCCTTTTTGATCTTAGACTTGTGTGCACATATTTGCAGTGGAGATTTAGAATATTTGCAAGCCTATGGTAGAGGTTGATTTGCATGACTTGTGTGATCTCATATTTTGAGTTTTCCATGGAATGAATGAAAACACTTCATTTTTTAGTTTTCCATGGTTTACGGATTTTCTAATTCTTACAAAGTGTTGATGTTTTGTGGATTTACGAGTTTGATTGTGATGAATCTTGTGAGGCATTGCACTTCTCTTCTTGAACTATTGATCCATCCCTTAGTTGATTGAGGACAATCAAGTGTTTAAGTTTGGGGGGTTGATAAGCTCGTATTTTGCCTCACTTATCGCCTAGTTTTCTTTATTGTTCTATGCATTTACATTACTTTTTAGTTAATAATAAAGCATGAGCTGTTTATAGAGAATATTACGCTTGTTGTGCTTAGTTTTGTAGGTATTTGAGGCTAAAAATGAGCTAAAGGTAAAAAGAGCCGAGTTACACAGAGTTGCTGCTTCGATTGACACACGGGAAGTCGACCAAGTTGGAAGACATGCCAAAATCCTTAAGCATGAGCTCTGACCTCTGTGTTGATCGATGTGGTGCATGTCGATCGACACGGAGGTCGGATGTTGATCTAAGGAAGGCAGGAAGATGAAGGCTCGACACATGCATGTGTGTCGATCGACACAGAAGCTAGAAACATGGATCGACATGAAGGCCTTTTCCGAATGTCGACTTGCATGTGTGTCGATCGACACACACTGTGTCGATCGACTCAAAAGTCCGAAAAGGAAAAACTCTCTCAAATTAGGAATTTTCCATCTTAAGCCCATTGCCTTTTGAAGACCAAATTATTCCCTATAAATATGACATAATTAGCTCGAAAATAATGTCTTTTAACCTTTTATTTATTTTAAGTTTTATCTTTATTTTTTCAACATTAAACTCTTTAATTTTCAATACTCTTTTATTTTACTTGTTGCTCTGATTCAAGACATAGAAGGTTAAAAATTCCTATTTTCGTTATGAATCAAGTAAGTCATTTATGTTTATTGCAATCTGTAACTTTAATATGTTAGGCTAGAAACCCTAACAGGTTCTGGTTTCACCATGCTTTTTAGCATGTTTTAATTTGATTAATTCCAAACCATAATTAATTGGTTCAAATTATATGGTTTTCAATCCAATATCTATTTTAATTTGAAGGATCGAGAGATGAAAATTGGATTCGGTTTATAGTTATCAATTTGAGAACGAGAGGAGATTATTAATAACAGGAAAATATAATTTGATACAATTGGCTTCTGTCTCACAAGGAAGAGTCATTTGTAGGGTTTTTAATCTCTATCTTTATTGAGATTGATTAACTTGTGTTTTTGAGACCGAGAGGAGATAATCACTAGTTAATAATCTAGATTTTAATTGCCTAACCAAGGAGTTAATTCCAAAATATCAGATTTCCCACCATAATGTTTATTTTTGGGTTTGGATTGATTGATTATACATGGGATTGGTTGATTTCCCTGGAATATTTCCTTGTTATTATTGAATTTTATTCCCAAATTATTTTCTAAATTGAAAAACAAAACTCTTTTCAAAATTGGATTTGCTCAAACAGCGAATAGATAAACTATGCCAGTACATAAAATAATTTCATCGCAGTATCCCTGCAGGTCCGACATTCCTTTGGATTAAAAATTTATTTGCCTCGCTATATTATAATAAATTAATCTGTTTAATTTTAACAGCGATCACAACTCTTCTCAATTAATCCCATCTTTACGTGAGCTCTAAAGTTATATATTTGCCACCTAACATCAATCTAACATTGTGGAATATGATTCATTAGATTACCCATCCATTCAAGTAAAAGTCGATACCCTCGTTCCTTGATCTTCCATGCAATTTGATATTAGGAACTTAAAAGGGGTAGGAAAGACCTTACTTGAAAGGGAAAACATTCAATTTTGGGGCTGTCTCTTCAAGGTGCAAAAACGAGTTCTTCTTGATCGATTATTCGCTTCTCCTTGCTACCAACCCACTGCAGCTTGTAGTTCTTCCTCGAATACGTTCTTTTCCTCCGATTTTGCACATAGGTCAAATAGTGGGGATAGGAATCTGATAGCGCTTTTGGTATATATACGTAGAGTGGAATGAGAGGAGTAGTTTTACGTAAGTATAGAAGTAATAGACTCGAGTTTGGGTGAGGTTTACGGTTGGGAAAGGGGCTGCAGTTGTAGAGGTCTTCAATGGAGGTGTTCGTGTGTTGCAGAGAAAGGGAATGGCGAGGGAGAGAGAGATTGACGAGAGGGAGGGAAAAATTAGAGGATTTTTGTGAAAAATTAGAAATAGGGTATCTGTATTTTAATTAATTTGGTATTTACCAATTTAACCCCACTTAAAACATTAAACATGCCTTCTACAAATTCTAATATGGTAATTTCCCCTTTTATTGTTCCATCTACTTAGGCAATATTTCTTTATTTCTTACTTTGGTTATACAATCCCAATTAAATCAAATCCTTTTATCTCGCATTACTTAAACTCAAATTATAATAATTTCTAGTCTAGTCATTCATAGGACCGAAAATAATTTTCACGGAGCCAAGAAATATGTTTCGGAGTTTCCTATCGGAATTAATTCATTGAGTCATCGTTGCAATAATTAATTACTAAAACTGGAAAATTAAATAAAAAATAATACTTAAAAACTAAACGATCCAAATAGACAATAAAATACTATTTATTTTCTTGTCGATAAATTCTTTGTAATTGCATGCGATTTAATTAATAATCGCGAGAATAATTATAATGCCTCAATTGCGAAGATTGTAAATAATTAAATTGAATAATTCCTCTTGTCTTCGCGACTCGTCACTGGGAAATCGCTCTATCGAGATTTTATTCTCGTTAAAAGATTGGATTTTTGTGAGGCATTGCAATAAAGAATTCAAGAAGGAACCTAATTTCTATCACTTCTCCATATCCTTGCAACTCCGGTTTGACAGTGTCTTTGGCCTCTTTTGTACCAACGATTTGAGAATAAATGGTTAAACTTATACCTTGTTGAATTATCCCTTTCCTTGAAACTCTAGTTTGAGAGTTTCTCTTGCCTCTCTTTTGTACCAAAATTTTGAGAATAAATTGTTTTCCTTTTACCTTTTTGAATGATCCCCGTTGCTATTGCATTCTTCTTTTTTTTTTTACCCCTATGATTTTCTTAATCCAAAGGTTTTTTGTAACCTTATTCAATTACATTCGAAGGATCTTGAGATAGAAAATATAAGGATTCTGGTACAAATGATACATAAAAAACTCTATAATAAGGGTTGCTGAGCAGTACAAAGCATTCCACACAGGTAAGTTATATTTTGACAGCCACAATCACTCTTTCTTCATACTTCTCATGTAGTCCATTCTAATTCCCCATAAATGGTCTCCCACTACTTTCATACCCGGCCGATCCACTCGTGCCAGTGCAGAACACTGGATGGCCAGACCAAACAGTTTCACCAGGATCTCCTTGTCTACACTTTCTTGTATCAAAGGGTCCACCATCTCCCAATACCTCCCCTCATTGTATTTCTGAAAAGCTGTAAAGATCCCCACTTCTCCCTACAAAACCGGCTTGTAAGGAGAGGGGACCTCCACTATTATATAGTGGTATACTCCATGGTCCATGGCCGATGTGGGATATTCAACACACCCCCCTAACGCACAGCGTGGAGCTTCACGGGGATCCCATCATCGGGATAAGTCAGGTCCCATTATCGGGATACATCAAGTCCTATCATAGGACAAATCGGGTCCCACATCGAACCGAACCTGGCCCTGATACCATGTAAAGATCCCCACTTCTCCCTACAAAACCGGCTTGTAAGGAGAGGGGACCTCCACTATTATATAGTGGTATACTCCAAGGTCCATGGCCGATGTGGGACATTCAACAAAAGCCTGCACATCAAGTGCTTACTCAAGAAAACAGAGACTGTATATCTCAAGATAATAAGCTGAGCTACAACGAAAACTCACCCATTTGATCATCAACCTCTCATCATGTGGCCTCTTCCGGTCCACAGGTTGACGGCCAGTGAATATTTCCAACAGCAATATCCCAAAAGAGTACACATCACTCTTGGCTGTGAGTTCATATGTCCTCGTATACTCGGGAACAAGGTAACCGACTGTACCTTTTATTTTGGTTAACACGTGAGTTTTCTCGGTGTCATCTCCAAGACACGCGAATCCAAAATCTGCAACCTTTGCTCTCAAGCTTTGGTCCAACAAAATATTGGAGGAGTTAACATCTCTGTGGATTATCGGCTTCTCTGCAGAAACATTAGTCCGATTATTAGAGAAACAAATTCAGTGTGTAGGATTTGAGGTGTTTCCAGCAAATAGATGGAGATACATCAAGGCATGAGCAACATCAATGGAAATCTCCAGTCGCTGAATGAAATCCAGTATCTTTCCTTTAAGACCTAGAAGAAATACCAGCAAAATGTTGGATCATACGAGATAAGAATCTGTATTTTGGCTGAGTTCAATCATAGACTTTACCATCTAAATGTTCCCTAAGGGTACCATTAGGCTCATACTCCATTATAACCAGCCTTTTATTTCCTTCTTCGACATAACCATGAAGCTTGATTATGTTACGATGCTAAATTTTAGATAGAAGTTCAGCTTCACTTCTTAACTGAGACTCCAGAACTTTAAAATATTCCTGCATTCATTCATTCAAGAAATCATATATATTAATTAATACAAACAGGAATAAAAGCTGCTCCAAAAACTAAACAAATATGCATTACCTAACATACATCTATTTCATTTATGTTGAGATCCGATGGCTATATCGCATACAGATTATAAACGAGAGGCTAAAAATAAATGACACAAGATTTATATGGTTCGACAATAGCCTATGTTTGGTTCACAGGGTTACAACACAAAATGTAAAGTATTTAAATAACCCAATTTGCTCTGCTCAGCATTCATATTGTACTTATTTATTTGTCCACCATTGAGTGAATTGTCTTTCATATATATAATTACTGAAGTTTCTTTCATATATTCCAAATAAGGGTGGCATAGTCAGTATAGAGTGTAAAGATAATGACTGGATCATGTGTTAAAATCCCCAACAAAGCATCATACATCCTACAAAAAAGAAGAAAAGTTGCGGGAAGAAAGACCCACCACCCCCCGTTTCTTCAAGAGTTTTGGATTTTCCAGCACTTTCATCTTCTTGACAGCAACAACAGTTCCAAATCCAGGCTTCACGGCGGTAAGACTGTGCTCATCAATCCATCCTTTATAAACAATACTAGATGCTCCTTCCACCAACACATTGTCACCTCCAAACAATCGGGTTGCTTTTCTGATTTCTTCATATTTTATGGTCCTAACATTACGGGAAAGGAAGATGTTCGAACTAGAACTACCTGAATGCTCAATCTCCTGGCCAGAACTTCTAGACACTAACGAAATATACAGGGAAAATGAGCAGAGTAAGATTCAATTGGTTGTACTTGATTATTTCAATACAAACATTCAAGAAAGGAATCTCATACTCAATCTGAATCAAGAAAACACTGAATTAAACCCAAAAATAGAATTAAAATCAGCCTCCTAACGATCCTCTCCCCTCTCATATCTCTCGGCCCTTCCTCTCCTTCCTCCCGTCGCGCAGCATGGCTTCCGACGCCCTCCCACTCTCTACTCTTATTCATATGGTTACAATTAAGTTGTCCTCGTCTAATTTCCTTCTCTGGCGATTGCAACTCGTGCCCTTACTTATATGTCAGGACCTCATGAAGTATGTTGATGGCTCGTTACCACCCCCGCCCATGACTCTTTCTTCTCCAAATGGTGATGTGACTTCTAATCTTGCATATGCGGCATGGCATCTCCAAGATCAGCGCCTCCTAAGTTTGCTTCTCACGACCCTATCCGAAAAACCTATGACCGAGGTGCTCGGCTGCTCGACATCTCGTGCGGTATGGCTGGCCCTCGACTCTGCATTTAGCAACAAGTCAAAAATGATAGAACTCCGACTCAAAGATGATCTACAACTCATCAAGTGCAGCTCGCGTTCGGTTTCAGAATATGGTCGGGAATTCAAGGCCATTTGTGATCAATTAATGACAATTGTACGACCGATAGATGATACTGACAAAGCTCATTCGTTCCTCAGAGTGCTTGGACCGTCGTTCGCTTCTTTCTTTGTCGCTCAGATTACCATCTATAGGGATTTCGTTGTCGCGAATTGAATCGCTTAATCCAAGTGAAACCCAGACAGTTCATGATTATCAACATAATTACCATAGATAAAACCTTAGGCATGATCCTATGAATTTAATGCGATGGATATTAGTTTACCTTAACTTCGTAGGGTTTGAAACGATCTTTTGCGATGAATCCAATCTTCCGATTCCACCAGGCGATTTGAATAAATCTACAAAATAGGAGATTATATAAAACCCTAATTTCAAAATTTAATCAAAATAGAAACGAAGAAGAAGGTTGTTCTCCAGATTAGATATTCAAATTTGTATTCCAATGCGTTCAATCTTTCTACTGGTGAGGATTCCACAAGATTGTGCTGCAGAGACGGAGTCGAATTTCTTCCTTCCACTGCAGTAGGCACCGCCCTCTCTCTCCCCTCTCTAGGGTTTTAATTGTTGTGATTTATGAAATCTGAGGAGAGAATGGGCTATTTGTAGACCTAGGGTAAAACTCTAATGGACTCCTTTCAGCATATAATTTGGGCAAGACCTGGGACCTAATGCAAATAATAAAGTGGGTCTATGAATGAATCAATTCCCATGTCCACAACTCATGACGCAATTAATTAATTATTAATTTTTTTCACCACAGAATTTATACTGATCTACCCCTTTATTACCACATTATGAAAATGAGCTGCATTTACTTCAGAATCCTCATATTTAAGGTTACTGGACATTCATTAATTAATTGGAGCTTCTGACAAGCTTCCCACAATTAATTAATTTCTTATTTTCCTGAACAGTACCACCTTAAACATTACCACTCAACCTACAAGACTTTAGCACGATGAACATAATTGAGCTACTTAGAGAATGTCCCCATCCTATTACTCGAATATGGTAACCTAATTCCAGTCTCATAGCGTACTACACGAACTGATGTTACCCAAGATGCGGGTATACGAGCACATTACC
Source organism: Plectranthus barbatus (assembly GCA_026898455.1). Taxonomy (NCBI): domain Eukaryota; kingdom Viridiplantae; phylum Streptophyta; class Magnoliopsida; order Lamiales; family Lamiaceae; genus Plectranthus; species Plectranthus barbatus. Next base: position 60,310 of record JAPKLW010000280.1, on the reverse strand, counting down.
CAAGCTCTCCACCATGGCAAGTTAAAGCAACAGTCAACCTGTGCATACCCTTGAACCTTCGTTAGGGTTTGGACTCAATCAAGAACGAGATCTTGTATTCTCTGATGTCAGACAGAAGGATAAATCTCACAGTGGTCAAGACAGATCACTTATTTCCGACTATGTTGCAGCCTATAACGAAAGACTTATCCTCTAAGTTGTCTCGGCTGTGATCACTATATTTATATCTCACTAGGTCCGGTGATCATAATGTCTTCTGCAATCTACAACACGCCGTATGATCATCCCTATCGGTGAGATAAGAGGATACCATTGTTACTAGCATGTAAGTTTGTTTAACAGATAGGAAATAAAGCTGAATGTATACTCATTGTAATAAATGCATTCTGTGTACAAATCCCAACAATCTCCCACTTATTGTTGGGAAATTTGGCTAAGTTTCCTTTCCCCAGTAGCTACTTGTTTAGATTCTAGTTTTGGTGTTTTGGTGGATCAAATCCTAAGTCCTACCAGCGTCAGTTTGTCTCTAGAATAGCTCTAGTCTCAAATGTAAAGTCCTGTTTAGGTCTTTTGAGTTGTAAGTCGCAGCTGATCAAGACTCATGCTGACACTGTTCACCAGCATGAGAAGTGCTTACCACTGGTACTGTTCACCAGTTGGAAAAGTCTCATCCGAAGGCGGCTGACAAAGACTCATGCTGACACTGTTCATCAGCATGAGAAAGAGCTAATGACTGGTTACTGTTCACCAGTTGGGAAGGTTTTCACCAGCAGGCGGCTGACAAACCTTACCAGCAGAATAGGTGTCTCACTGACACTATTCACCAGCGGTGAAGCCACCAGTCATGGGAGATTCCAAGAAAGGGTTAACATCAGACATATTGGTAGACTTAGATTGTGCCAGCGCAAGTCACCAGCAGAGACTGCCAGCACAAGATCACCAGAATGATCTACCAGTCGGATGTTACCAGCAGAATTCAAGATTCGCTCTCCCAGAGTCTTAGAGACAAAAAGAAGATTCGTCTGAGGAATAAACTGACAAAGTATGACTTTTAAGGGAGGATCCCTTAAAGTCTATCAGTTCAAGACACCAGTTCCGATTCCTCGTACTGACTTAAAGAGCCGTTCTGACACAAAGAGATCTGTGTCAGATAAAGCGGTCAAAGGTATGGTTCCTTCCGGAAAAACATACCTGCCGCCGTCAGAAGGACATCCGAGGTCTGACATCCTTCCGGATGTGTCCAAACGGCTAGAAGATTTGAATTGGATCCCGCGTCTATAAATAGGTCGGAACCACCAACATTTAAGACGCTTGCCAACTCTTCTCTCTCGCTCAACTACCGAAAGTCTGAAACTTTATTGCAAGCAAGCAAAACTTTCGAGGTTTTTCTTAAAGCTATCCGTGTGTTGATTTATCAAACACGAGACTTCAAGCTTCCAGCTTGTAAGTTATAGATCTCTTTGGTGTTCTTTCTCTTCTGAGGAAGTTCACAGCAGCTCTTGTGCCAGCCAGCACTTGAGTTATTACGGGCTTTTGCCGTATTGAGAAGATACGTTCTTGGGAGAACTAAACACCCAGTGAAGCTGTGGAGGTTGAAGTGACGTGCTCGCACTCCACCAGCTGATCAGAGTTGAAGAAGGAATCAAGACCGGGAGCGATTGATCTAGCGAAGTGGTGGACAAGGGTCGCACCAGCTAGAGATAGATCGTAGGCAACTTGTACCTGATTACTCTATAGTGAATTTCCAGTGCTACGACTGGAGAGTGGACGTAGATCAGTTGATCGAACCACTATAAATCCTTTGTCTTTTATCAGTTTTTTGCTTTATATTCTTATTTTAAAACCCAGCACCCAAGTGCTGGTGTATATCTGAAAACTGATATAACTGTGCAAACAAGGCTAAAAATATTCTAAGTCTTGAACTACCAGCTGACGAGCCAGTCGCCAGTCAGCTGAGTACGCAGAGTGCAAGTTGACTTACCAGCTGACAAGGTCCCAGTCAGCTGAGTAACCAGCAGAGTGCAAGAAACGATTAACCATATTTTCCGCTGCTAAGTTATACCCTGATAATCCGGGACCAACACTTATACTCAATGCATTACATCCGCCATCCAGAGTATATAGTGTGTCTATCTATTCTAGCTTTTACATCAACCATTGTTAGTAGCAGGCATCCACCTCAGACCTAGCCCACAAATATGCCTTTCGTAAGACTTTTGTGGTAAGCACTTTGTGAATGGATCGGCTAGGTTGTCTCTAGTGTCAATCTTCTTGATCTGCACATCGCCCCTTGATACGATCTCTCGTATGATGTGGTACTTTATCTCTATGCGTTAGCTCGCCTTGTGAGTCCGTGGTCCTTTCGAGTTTTCCACTGCACCAACATTATCACAATGAATTGTGATACTCTTAGGCAAACTTGGAATCACATCCAACACTAAAAGGTAATTCAGGAGCGATGCCTATTCTTTCGAAGCTTCGGAGGCGGTGACATATTCTGCCTCCATAGTGGAGTCAGCAATGCATTTCTGCTTTACGCTCCTCCAAGATACAGCTCCACCTCCCAAGGTAAACACATAAACTGAGGTCAATTTCTTCTCATCCTGGTCCCCTTGGAAATCCAAATCTATGTAACCCACAGGGCACAAATCCTCACTTTGATAAACTAGAAAATAATTTCTAGTTCCCTTCAAGTACTTAAGGATGTGTGCTTTATCGCAGTCCAATGCGCCTGTCCCGGGTTAGACTGATATCTCGCTACCATGCCAACAACATAACAAATATTTGTCCTTGTACACATCATATAATACATGAGGCTACCCACCGCAGATGGTATGGTACAAGGCTCATCTCATCTTTCTTCTTTTGTGTCTCAAGACACTGTCCTTTAGAAAGATGTACGCCATATTTGAAAGGTTTTAAGCCTTTCTTGGCAAGTTGCATGCTGAACTGGGCTATCACAGTGAACGCATAGGATGCAAGGGATAAGTTTATCATCCTTTACTTACGATCCCATAAGACTTTGATCCCAGGGATGTACCAGCTTCTCCTAGATCCTTCATTTAGAACTGTTCGGATAACCAACTCTTAATCTCCGACATCACTCCCTCGTTGTTTACAAACAGGAGTATGTTGTCCACATATAGTGCGAGGAAAACCACGCTTCCACTGACACAAAGTCGGTTTACACAACTTTTATTCTCTAACTGTGAAAATCTATAAGATTTAATAACATCGTTGAAATGTAAGTTCCACGACCTTGAAGCTTGGTTAAGTCCGTACAAGGACTTGTTGAGCTTCCAGATAAGATACTCTTTGCCTTTGCGAATGTAACCCTTGGGTTGCTGCATAAAGATGTCTCTACATTCTTCAGGGTAACCATTTAGAAAAGCGGTTTTGACATCTATTTCGGACCTATCCAGAATCGGCCCAATAAGAGGCCTGATTTACGGCCCAATAAGATTTAGTAGAGGACCAGTAAGGATACTGACCCAGTGAAATTGCAGCAGGCTAGCCCGCAGGGGCCAAAGCCCGCCATAGAAGTAGTCCGATCAAGATAGAAGGCAGTTCGATCATCGGGGAGGAAGCCTGATATATGACTAGGGACCTATCCTAGCAGTCACCTAACGGTCAAAGAAGGGTAACGGGCGCACAATGGCTAGCTCGCAGGATTTTTGGAGGGCAGAATTGCTACGTGACCAAACCACCCCGATTTTCCCGGCAGATGCCCCCAACTGCTCCGCGAAGGTCGCGGAAACCCTAAACCTTACCCCCACCTATAAATACTCCATATAGGCACCAATTACCGCCATCTAGCATGCACGATTCAGGAGATCATAGCCTTGTAATCATAAATAGCAGTTCGATAAAACATAAAAGTCCGACTTATATTATTGTAGTTCGTAGATAGAGCTCCTCTCGTCGGTTTGTTCCTTTTATCTGGTTACTGGATATTTTGTCTAATGATTCAAGTGTTATTTCTTTCATATTTGTATTAGTCTTTATCGGGGCTCCGTATCCATCACGATTCGACCCTCAACAATTTGGCACCCACCGTGGGGCCTCGAGAACAAATTTTTCCCTAAACTATCTTGTAGGGAATGACAGAGAACACGGACAACACCAACGAGATTCCCATCGACGATGGAAAGACCGCCCCGCCGATAGGACGGGGCTAAGGGGCCAATACCGGCATCGGCCTCCGGTCCACCTTCGGGACCGATCGCGGGCAAGCCCCCGCTGCTGTGGCAGGAGCGAGCCGCGGACAGCCCGCAGCGCCTAGGACTAGGGCTCCTCAAGGCAAGTCAATGGAGATGATGGGGGCACGCATGGAAGACATGACGATGAGATACGAACTCCTCGAAAGGGAGAATAGACGGCTGCAACATCAAGCCAACTCTCGCCCTATCGTCGAGGAGCCGAGAAGCACTGATAGAACTGCAACGCGAAACCTCGAAGCCGAGTTCAATCGGATTGACAAAGGGGGCCAGGAGCGGACTCCAAACATTCTGCCAACGCGAAGATCGCAAGGGGAACAACCCAACCGGGATGCCCTCTTGCAAATCGAGCGTCGCTTTGAACAGCAGCTCGGTTACTTCAAATCGCTCATCGCCAGAGTCCTTGGCCTGCCACCTCCAGAGAGAACCATACCGCGTGAAAGTTACGCGGAATCACCCTTCTCTCTAGAGATAGCTGATGCAGATCTTCCCGATTGCTTCACTCTGCCTAGTTTTGTCTTTTACGATGGAACAACTAACCTGGAGAACCACATAACCGTTTATCGGCAGAAAATGTTGGCATTAGCAATACCAAGCCGACAGCGAGAGGCCTGCATGTGCAAAAGCTTTGGGTCAAGCCTGACAGGACTAGCACTCCAGTGGTTCATAAACTTACCACGAAGCTCAATCTCGACATTCGCCGAACTGCACCAGCTCTTCCTGAGGCAATACTCGAGCAGCCAGAGGCTGGACAAGCACCCTGACGATCTTTATGCCATTATCCAAAGGCCGGGTGAGTCCTTGAGGGACTACCTGTCGCGCTTCAACAGAGAGCTGGTCGCAGTACCAAATTGCCCAAACAGCACCGCTGTGCGCGCCTTCACCAAGGGTCTCGATGTGGATTCGGACCTTTACCGCGAGTTGTCCATCTATCCCTGCCAGATGATAGACGACGTGCTAAACCGAGCCTGGATGCTAATCAAATAGGAAGAAGACGAGCCCTACTGCCGCGTGCACCGAGGAAGGCCCACCGCTCGAGAAGAGGGCCAACGTGAGCAACGGGACAGGCGTCCGCCCAGGACTCACCCCTATGGTAGGCCACTCCAAATCAACAACCTCGGTCCGTACGTCACGGAGTACACACTGTCAATTGAACCAACAGACCTGGTTCAAAATGTACTCCGGCGCATGCCTGAGAAAGTGAAGTGGCCCCAGAAGATGAAGGCCGACCCAGCCTCACGAGACGTGCAGAAATTCTGTGAATTTCATAATGATCACGGCCACACCACTGCGCACTACGCCTCGAGGTGGTTGAAATAGTGAAAAAGGGCTTCCTAGCCGAATAATTATAGGACTGCGGGGAAAGGACGTGGACAAGGGAAAAACAGGTCGAAGAGGCAAGACCCACAAAAACAGACACACCCAAGTCCCCAGTACTAGTTTGGACAATTAACAGCATTGCCGGGGAATCCGAGATCAGCGATGTGACAAGGTCGGCTGCCAAAATATCCAAAAGGCTAACTCGCGAGGAGGCTGTGGCTCATCGCAAGAATCCAAAACACGCACCAATTGTGTTCACCAGCAACGAGGCCCCAGGCTTAAGTCACCCTCGCGACAACACGCAGGTGATCTCTATGCTAATTTCGAACTGCCTCGTAAAGAGGATCCTGGTCGATAATTGAAGTTCAACAAAATTTTTGTTCTTGCAAGCGCTAAAGGAGATGAAAATTTCTGAAGACAAGATTGTCCGCACCCAAACGCCGTTGATCGGGTTCAATGGAGGCATACAAATGACGGTTGGGACCGTGGTATTGCCGACTTACTGCAGGGGGACGCACCACGACGTGCCAATTATGGAAATACACGCACCTAACGCCTACAACGCTTTACTAGGGCGCCCCTGGCTGCACCAACTAAGGTTGTACCCTCAACCTTCCACCAAGTGGTAAAATTCCCAACACTAAGAGGGATATACACTATACGAGGCGAGCAAAATGCGGCAAAGGAGTGCTATTACGCAAGCTTTAAAGCTGTATGCACACAACAACACTTCGCCAAAAGCGAGCCACCTCCCCCACCGGGGGAATCAGAGGAAAATGAAGAGGTCGAACTCGACCCAAGCGATCCGCCCAAGAGAACAAGCACTGGAGCCGGACTGCATCCTGAAGTCCACACAAAACTGGTTGCATTCCTCACAGCCGAGCGGGTTGTATTCGCCTGGTCCCGCAAAGATATGGTGGGGATCGACCCAGAAGTTATGATGCATCGACTAAAGGTCGACCCAAATCATAAGCCAGTGCAGCAGAGGAGATGGAAATTCGCAGTAGAGAAGAATAAGGCAATCAACGAGGAGATCCAAAAGTTGCTGGAAATTGGATCGGTAAGGGAAGTTAAATACCCAACATGGCTCGCAAACGTTATGGTAGGAAAGAAGAAGAACGGGAAGAACCGGGTATGCATGGACTATACTGATCTTAATAGAGCCTGCCCGAAGGACCCATACCCGCTCCTGCATATCGACTGCATCGTCGATGCAGGTGTAGGGCATGACCTGCTAAGTTTCATGGACGCATTCTCCGGGTACAATCAAATACTTATGCATCCCGAAGACCAAGAGAATATCGCCTTCATGATAAGCAAAGACATCTACTGCTACAGGGTAATGCCTTTCGGACTCAAGAACGCTGGGTCGACATACCAGAGGCTAGTCAAAAAGATGTTCGAACCGCTAATAAGAAAAAAACATAGAGGTCTACATCGATGACATGCTGGTAAAGTCGAAGAGCTCGATGGACCACGTGTTCCACTTGAAGCAAGCTTTCAACGTATTGAACAAATATCACATGAAGTTGAACCCCGCAAAGTGCACCTTCGGGGTCGCTTTGGGAAAATTCCTGGGACACATTGTCACCGGAAGGGGGATTAAAGCGGATCCCACACAGATCAGAGCAATCAAAAACATCGCGCACCCCCGTAGTCTGAAAGAAGTACAGAAACTAACAGGAAGGCTTGCAGCCCTAAGTCTGTTTATTTCAAAATACTCCGATCACACCCACGAATTCTTCCAAGTCCTCCGGAAAGGGAAAAAGTTCGAATGGACGGAGGAGTGTGCTCTAGAACTCGAGCAATATAATGACTATCTGGCAAACCCACCACCTCCATCGAAGCCTGAACAGGCGGAGGTGCTACTGCTATATCTATCCGTCTCCGAGCATGCACTCAGGGCAGTCCTGGTGCGGGAGAGCAACGGAAAGCAACACCCAGTGCATTACACGATCAAGCCCTTGCGCGACGTGGAAACTAGATACACCGCATTGGAAAAGCTCGCCCTTGCTCTAGTCGTGGCTTCAAGAAAGTTACGACCATACTTCGAGGCACACCCCATTATGGTAATAACCTATTATCCCCTACGAACCATATTTTCAAAACCGTACCTGTCTGGCAGGTTGCTGAAATGGGCAGTAGAAATTGGCAGCTACGAGCTCGAATTCAAACCCCATACGACGATAAAATCCCAAGTGTTGGTGGACTTCATAGAAGAATTTACGGCTAAACTCCAGCTACACGCGAAAAAAGAAGTAGAGAGCCTAGAGGTTGGAGAAGTAACAAAAGAGTCGTGGGTACTCCAAGTCGACGGAGCCAACAACAAGCATGGCAATGATGCAGGAGTAAGATGGTGATGTCCCTGGGGGAGTTATTCGAAAGAGCAATTAAGTTGAATTTCGAGGCAACAAATAATGAGGCTGAATATGAAGCGCTGATCAGGCGAATGCAGCTCGCAAAGGAGCTGGGGGTTTGAAACCTCCAAATACAAGGGGACTCTCAGCTGGTGATCATGCAAATGGAAGAGCAATATCAAGTTAAGGAGCCAAGACTAGCAAAATATCACGAAATGGCTTAAGCAGTTCGAAAAGGGTTCGACGAATGTGAAATAAAGCACATTGCAAGAGAAGAAAACATAGAGGCCGACGCGCTAGTAAACCCAGCCTCCTCGAAACAGGCAAAGTAGAGTAAACCAATCCCTATCACGTGGGCTGAAGAACCCACAACACCAGGCAGGATCGAGGAAATCCAAAGTATACTGCAAACGCAAGATTCATGGATTGAGCCAATCCTAAAGTATATCGCAACTGGTGCCGTACCATAGGACCGGATGCAAGCAATTTGGTTAACCCGAGCCACGTCCAAGTACAAAATCCATAATGGGGAGCTGTATAGGCGATCCGTTGAGGGACCATTGCTCAGGTGCCTAGAGCCAGCCGCAGGGCAAGTAGTCCTCATGGAAATACATGAAGGGTATTGTGGGAGCCATCAAGGGGCTCGATCATTGGCACATAAAGTTATATCTGCTGGTTTCTATTGGCCAACACTCCGTAAAGATGCAAAGAATTACGTCCTCAACTGTGAGGCGTGCCAGAGATTCGAAGTGATCAATCAAAGCCATGCAGAACCACTCCACGCCATGATCACAGCCTGGCCCTTCATGGCTTGGGGGATGGACATAGTGGGAAAACTCCCAAAAGGAGTTGGACAAAAGGAGTACATCCTCGTGGCCACCAACTACGTCACAAAGTGGATCGAAGCTGAGGCATTTGCTAACGTTAGAGAGCAAGAAGTAATTAAGTTCCTGTGGTCGCACATCCTGTGCAGATTCGGAGTGCCAAAAGAAATCCGGACAGATAATGACACATAATTCACAGGTCAAAAAGTGCAAGAGTTCTGCGATCAATACAACATCAAACTCGTCTTCTCCACACCAAGATACCCCGAGGCCAACGGCCAAGTAGAATCTACCAACAAGAAAATCATGGCCACGATGAAGAAATGGCTCGATGACCACAAATCAAAGTCGGTAGAGAAACTCCACGGGGTACTCTGGTCCTATCAAACCACACCAAGGACATCGACAAGGAGCTCGCCCTTTGCTCTCGCATATGGCGAGTAAGCCATTATGCCCGCAGAACTGCGGGTCGAAAAGAAGAAGAAAACAATGAGAAGTTACTGAAAAATCTAGAGTTGATTGATGAACATAGAGATCGAGCCCTGCTAAACATGGCCCAGAGAAGAAAGCAGGTCAAAAAATTCTTCAACAAAAAGCTATGGATGCGGACCTTCAAAGAGGTAGATTGGGTACTGAGAAGGGTCTTCCAGAACACAAAAGATAAAAGTCGAGGAAAGCTCGCGCCAAGTTGGGAAGGACCATACAAGGTCACCAGGGTAGTAGGTCGAGGCGCTTACCACCTAGAGGACCATGATGGGAGGGAAATTGCGAATAGTTGGAATACAAAGCACCTGAAGAAGTACTACTTCTGAGAGAACGAGATCGACGAACTCGATCTCCCAGATACGCCCTGACTACACTTCTCCTTTATATTGGTATTCTTTATTTTCTCACCGAACCACTACTAACTTGAGCATCAGAGGGGCGATGCCGGGTAAAAGAAAGAGCAGGTTCCCAAAGCGGTTCACCAACACTCGTAACTGCGTGGATACCACCTCGCCATACAGATAAACATTCTCTAACTTTTTTTACTTGTTCGATTTTGCTTAACTTGTTAAAGATCGATACTAACTTAAGCATCAGAGGGGCGATGCCGATTCTCCCCGTGACTATTTCGCAGATGAACTAACAAGGCCCTATGTACAATTCAAATTGATCGGAAGCAACCACATCCTATCGCGCAAGAATAAACCCACAACAGTACGAAAATATCGCACGCAGGACTTGCAAAATATTAAGGCACATTGTAAAAGAAATATGAAGTAGCATATCAAAAGAAAGCAATAGATTGTTTGATATAGAAAACAGAAAAGGTTCATGAGAGCAAGCTCATTCAGGCGGCGGCGACATCTTGATCAGGGGACGGGCCCGAGCTGGCATTTGGGTTGGGATCCGGACCGAAGACATGCTCATTCGACTTTGGACAAACAACAGAAGTCTGGTAGGCACGAGCGGAGTCCTGCAGCGGCTCCTGCTGCTTTTCGTGCTGCCGCTCGGACTTCTGTTGGTTGGGCTGCTCCTTCTCCAGCCCCTCCCTCTCCACTTCTGGATCGGGCTCGTCAAGGATGCTACTTAGCGACAATACTCCCTCGTACCTCGCTTTCTACCTATTCGGAAAGCGTATGCGAAAAGGTTAGATAGGGTCGGAAGAAAGCATTGAAAAAGAAAAAGAAGGGAGGGACTCGCGAAGTACCTCGTAGGTCTCAGCAAAGTAAGGGGAAGTAATGAGCGCGCCGAAGTCCAGGCCCTCACCAGTATGCAACCGGGCACTTCGGTCCTCGTACTTCTGGTCCTCGGCCAAATAACTCTCCCGCTGAGACTTGAGTTGGGTGTCGAAGGAGAGGAGCTGATCATTTTGCACCTTCAGATCCTTCATCAGCTGGTCAATATTAACCTGCGCTTCAGAAGCCTTCCGACAAATGTCCCTCAGTTCTGCCCGCATGGCCGCGACCTCGCACCCTGCCTCCTGCGCCTTTTCCTCTGTCGCAACGACCCTGTTGTCCGCCGCACTGAGCTTCTCATTCAGGCTATCCATGTACTTCTTGGAAGACTCCGACTCCTGCGAAAGCCGGTAGATCTCCTCAGAGCACTGATCGTGGAAAATGGTGAGCTCCCGGTGAATAGAATCGAACTCCATACAAGCCTACAAAACATACAAGGAGTCAGCTGAATGCAAATTGGAACTAACAGTACAATACTCAAATACGTACTCGAAGCTCGTGGAGCTCATATCGCGCTAGACGCATGAGAACCAGCCCAGATTGGTTGATAGCGGTAGGGTGGTCTCGGAGAAGTCTCATGCGTGGGTTAGGAACGGGTTGACCACTGCGCCCAGGGGAACCGAAGAAGTCGTTATGGCTTTGCCTGAATCGTCCAGATGTGACTTGTATTCCTGGGAATGTCGGAGCTCCGTCCAACCAGATTCCCTCTCCTTCTCCTTCGAGGTAGAATGTACTCCCCTACCACCTCGGGCTCCGCAAGGGCTACCTCTGCAACACCCCGATCGATCCACTGGCCTCCGCATCGCCAAGGGCCTGTCCTAGCCCTCGGAAAGCCTCTCAAAGAACCCTATTGTCGCGAGAATTGGAGCTCGAGCTTTCGATGTCGATAGCACTGCTCGGGCCCGGCCTTTCAGGACCCTGGAGGAGTAGACTCCAGTCGGGGCAAATAAAATCCGTCGTGCTAAAGATGCGAGGGGAAGACGGGGTGAAGGGTGGGGTCAGACCAGACCCCACGGAATCAGAACCCTCCCGATTTTGGGAATCAGATCCAGAAGAACTCATCACAAAAGAAAAAAGAAGACAAATCTTGAAAAAAGGATTAACCTAAAGAAAAAAGAAAATGGGAGAACGAGCCCCGGTCAGCCCTACTCTCCGACAAACACCACCAAATCCATCACCAAAAACCTCGGCCCAAATCCAAAAGTGTAGAAAATATAGAGGATACAAAATAAAAGCTAGGAAATACAATCAACTACCTTCGATTCGAGGGTTAGACGAAAACCTACGATGCAAGCACGGCAGAAGGGGCTTGATTGCAATAGAAGAGCTGATCGCTGGAAATCGAGCGAGAGAGTGAGAAGAGAGGAAGTGAAATAGTATCGGGAAAGGTTAGAGGGCCCACGGCCCCAAGCGATGGTTATATCATGGCGCCCCTTCAACTGCTCAAAACTGCCCCCAGTTTCCAAGGATATTACACAACTGCCACCGAGTTTTTCCGCCAGAAATTTGAAAGTACCTTGCTCAATGCAGGTTGCAAAAGGTAGCTCGATATAATTAATCGTATAAAACATATTCAATCCACCTTGGATCCAACACGACCCATTCTAACCGGCTCAGCGAACCCGACCTACGTAAATAATATAAAACACTTAGAAAACACTCCAAGACCCCTTTTTTCAGAACCCAATGACTTCGCTAGGGCTCACCAGATGGCCATATCTAAAAATAGGATAGAATCCGAACTGTCCCACCAAATGCCACATTTTTGGGCCCGCGGTGACGGCATCCACATCAACCTTCCGGGGCTGCACGGATGAGGACCACCCCAGAGGAATAGATCCTCAAAGCCGGGAGGTGTTCACGAACACCCCGATAGTACCAAACTACCCACGAGGAAGTCCAAATGGCCACATTCAGGAAAAATCATACCACATCGAATCTCGGTGAACACCCGACATAGGCTCAGTTATTATTTTGTCTTGACTAGCCCCGCCAGGCGCGACCCGCCAAGCCAAAGGGGCTATTGTTGGGGACCAACCCAGAATCGGCCCAATAAGAGGCCCGATTTGCAGCCCAATAAGATTTAGTAGAGGACTAGTAAGGATACCAACCCAATGAAATCGCAGCAGGCTAGCCCGCAGGGGCCAAAGCCCGCCATAGAAGCAGTCCGACAGGTCGAAGGCAACCCGACAAAGATAGAAAGCAGGTTGATCATCGGGGAGGAAGCCTGATATACAACTAGCGACCTGTCCTAGCAGTCACCCAATGGTCAAAGAAGAGTAACGGGCGCAAAACGGCTAGCTCGCAGGATTTTTGGAGGGCAGAACTGCTACGTGACCAAACCACCCCAACTTTCCCGGGAGACACCCCTAGCTGCTCTGCGAAGGTCGCAAAAACCCTAAACCTAACCCCCACCTATAAATACTCCATATAGGCGCCGATTACTGCCATCTAGCACACACGATTCAAGAGATCATAGCCTTGAAATCATCAATAGCAGTTCGATAAAACTTAAGAGTTCGACTTATATTATTGTAGTCCGTAGATAGAGCTCCTCTCGTCGGTTTGTTCCTTTTATCTGGATACTGGATATTATGTCTAACGATTCAAGTGTTATTTCTTGCATATTTGTATTAATCATTCTCGGGGCTCCGTATCCATCACAATTCGACCCTCAACAACATCCATCTGCCTATTCTTTATGTCCATATGCGCTGCTATGGCAAGATGTATCCGGATAGATTTGAGCAAGGCTCTTTCTGACTATAACCCTTTGCCACCAGCCTTACTTTGAAAGCCGTAATTTCTCCATCCGCTCCCTTCTTCCTCTTGTATACCCACTTGCTCCTTATGCCTCTAAAGCCATTACGCAACTCAGATTTCTGGCATACATCCATGGTAATTATGAATTTTATCTCAAAATCCATGGAGATGTGCCATTTTTCAACATCCTTATCATTTACTGCCTATTCGTAGGTCAGTGGGTCAGATTCTTCATATCCATCTTTTGGGTCCAAGTCCAAAGAATCACCCACGAATATGTACCTTTTTGATTGAAAAATAACTCTCCTACTGCAATGAGGCATTGGTGTTGTGTCAGCAGTTGGTGCAGTAACTTGTGGTTCTACACCTTGCACTAAAGAATGTGTTGGTGGTGCTGTACCCACCACATGTGCACTCATATTTGCACGTTGCCCTTTACTTGGAATTGCATTCTCGTCTTCAATTTCTTGAAGTACTATATCACTCCTTGTCTTGTGGTTTCTTACATACTCGTCCTCCAAGAATCTAGCGTTGGTGCTAACAACGATTCTCTGACTCTCAGAACAGTAAAAGTAACATCCTTTTGTTTGCCGAAGATACCCTATAAACAACATTACCTTGGACCTGTTTTCTAACTAATCAGGTTCCTTCATCAGCAGATGTGCTGGACAACCTCATACTCTAAACTTGCACAAACTGGATTTGCATCTAAGGAAGAGTTCACAGGGTGTCTTAGGAACTGATTTAGAAGGAACCAAGTTTAAAATGTAAGCCATTGTTTCCAATGCATATCCACAAAATGAAATGGGTAAGCTTGCATAACTCATCATTGATCTCACCATCTGCAAAAGAGTTTTGTTTCTTCTTTCAGCTACACCATTTTGCTGGGGAGTAATCGGTGCAGTCCACTGGGATGTAATCCTATGATCTGACTAATATTGCAGGAACTCATTCCCGAGGTATTCGCCACCGCGGTCAGATCGCAATGACATGATAGTTTTCTCAACCTTCTTTTCTACCTCAGCCTTGAACTCTTTGAATTTCTCAAAGCATTCAGACTTGTAGCGAAGCAGGTAAACGTATACGTATCTTGAGTAGCCATCAATGAAAGTGACGAAGTACTCATACCCTCCACTAGCCTGTGGACATGGGTCCACATAAGTCAGAATGGATCAACTCCAACACATCCTCTGCTCAGGATTTAATACCCTTAAAAGACCTAGAAGACATCTTTCCCTCGATGCAGGATTCGCAGCTTTGAAAAGGTACAGGCCGGACTAAGTCCAATGTACAGTCATCTGCAAGTCGCTGAATTTGCTTCAAGTTGATGTGACCCAGTCTTAAGTGTCAGAGATATTTAAGATCCTCGTCCGAAGAAGTAAACTTTCTCTTTCTAGGATTATCAATATCAGATAAATTACAAGCAACATTTGCGGAAGACTTATGATGACAGTTAATGACATAGAGAGAGTTATTCAGCATTCCACGATAGATAACAACGTTATTACCAATGATTGAAAGACCACTATAAAGATTAACTTAATATCTATCAACAAAAAGTTTGGAAAGTAAAATAAGGTTCCGCCGAAAATCCGGCACAAATAAAGCATCTCTCAAATTTCTAGTCACTCTTCTTATTTCTTTATATTCTATGGCCCTAAAATTTTGTGAATATAAAATGTTTGAAGTAGAGCCATCAATCTTTTGGCCGGATGCATCTGAGATTCAAAAGGAAATTGAAGTAAGATGCAAGTGGTTGTACGTGATTAATTCAATAAAAAAACTTGTGTGAGTTCATCCCACATTAGCAAGATTCGTAGTAGATTGAAAAGCATCTATATTTACATTGGTCGCCTTATGTTTGCTTTTACAATGTGAACATGTGAAACATTGTGCACATTTTAATAAATATTATGGAAGGACAATAAATATGTTGGTTGTTTCAACATAAATAGGATCACAACCTATATTTACACTCGCTAGGATGAACACAAACAACAGGAAAAATATACAAAATAAAGAATGAACAAAAAGTGGGAACTCTAGCCTTTTATTCCGTAGAAGAAATTACACTTTCTTTTTTTTTTATTGATGATAGAATACATGAAGTGATACTTTTATTTGTAGGAAAACAAAACATATAAACATTAAATGCTATGATTATTTAGATGGACGATTTTGTGTTGATAAGGGTGACACGCCAAACCCATGTTGGTCCATCCTCTACCTTGTGCATTTAATGATTGGGAGGCCACCTCCAGTACTACTAATCTGCATCCATCGCCAGGAATACCAATCAACATTCTCCCCGTACTCCTGGTGTGGTCCGAAGTCGTGGACACTGAGTAGGTGTCACATAGTTGCTAGCTTTGTTGTCGGTAATGCCGTCATCAATGCATCAGCTTGTTGTTCATTAGTTGGTACAAATTCGACACATATCTTACCTTCTTCGACACATTCACGAATAAAAGTGATACTTCGTGTCGATGTGCTTACTTCGGCCATGAAAAACTAGATTATTCATTAGTGCGATTGCGGATTTGTTATCAACAAACAACTTTACGCTCCTTGATTTCAAACCAATTAGTTCGAACTACAAACTTTTTATCCAAAGAGCTTGACACACTGTTGTAGATGATGCCATAAACTCCGCTTCACATGAAGAAAGAGCCACTGTCTTTTTTTTCTATTAGCTCCAAGAAACAAGACAGTCATTGACATAGAACGCCATACCAGTTGTACTCTTTCAATCATCCATGTTACCAGCCAAATCATTGTCTATATAACCTATGATCATCTCACCTCCACCTTTTCGATAGACCAATCCAAATTCCATTGTGCCTCTGAGATATCGAAGTATATGCTTTATTGCCTTATAGTGCATCTCAGTCGGTCTTTCCATAAACCTACTTGCTACTCCAATAGCATAAGAGAGGTCCAACCTTGTATGAAATAAATAGTGCAAGCACCCTACGTTCCTTTGATACTTGGTAGCATCTACTGGGTTCCCTTCTCGATCCTTGTGCAACAGAGTTTCATCTCCATAAGAATCTTGGTGGGGTTAAAATCAAGCATGCCAACCTAAGTAAGAACCTTCTTGGCATAAGAAGTCTATTTGATCGAAATACCACCATCTTATTGATCAACCACAATTCCGAGATAGTACGTGAGTAATATGAGATCACTCATATTGAATTCCCCATCATTTGCTACTTGAAGGAATTGATGACTCCTTGATCCTTCTCTGTCACAATAAAATCATCAACTTATACTCCTAAGATGAGTCCATCTCTCGAGTAGATAGCTTGCTCTTGCGAGCACCTTGTGAAGCCGAGTTGCTTCAAACTTTTGTTGAGCTTCATATTCCAAGCAAGAGGTACCTATCTAAGTCCATAAAGAGCTTTGTTCAACCTGAGCACCAAGTGTTCTTGGCCCTTTACAACGAAACCTTTTGGTTGAGCCACGTAGACCTCCTCTTCGAGTTGCCCATTCAGAAAGGCCGACTTCACATCAAGTTGTTGTATTTGCCACCCAAAATTTACTGTGATAGCAAATATAACTTGGATCGTGTGAAATCTAGTGACTGCAGCAAACACCTCTTTGAAGTCGATCCCTTGTCGCTGCACATATCCTTTAGCGACCAAACGAGCTTTGTGTTGAATCACCTCATCATTTGAATTTTTCATTAACTTGAATACCCCTTTAAGCATGATTGCTTTGTGTCCAACTTTTAGTACCGTAAGAACCTATGTTTTGCTTTTCTCAATGGCCTCGATCTTTTTAGCCATTGCTTCTTCCCACGCTGGATCACCTGTAGCTTCACTGCGGCAAGATGGCTCCTCCGTCTCTACTAGCATCACTTTTTCATCAAACTCTAACACTTTTCGAGGTGATTCTTCCAAAAGATCAGCCATATTTCTATAACGAACTGACCCTTCATTACTATCAATAGGTGCACCTGACCATGGAGTTGGCAATCTCCCATCAACATCTTCAAGAATTGACTCAACCTGGGGAGTGGTCGAAGCAATCAATTTGATCGATTTTGTCAAATATCCTACGAGCAGGATCACACTGACTCCTCTCTGTTCAAAACTTGACACCTTTTCAAGCACTTCAAGGGATTGACCAACTTCTTCTTACCATTTCAACTATACACCTTCCTCAAACACCACGTCATGACTAACATGAATTTTCCCATGAACTAGATCAAGTAAGCGATGTGCCTTACTTCCTTCTTCGACGCCCAAGTATACAAAGGATATATACTTCGGCCATCAAATTTCTTTAGATGTGGTGTAGTCACCTTGGCATGTGCTGTGCTACCTGATCGCTAAAATTATTAATGATTTAGCAAAACTAATAATATAGCGGCAAATAAAAATTATCAATCCCACGAGGAATGAAATAACCAACCATCCTACGTACTGAACTATTGCTTCTCAGAAAATTATTTGAGGCGATCAAATTATGATGGTTTTGGTAATATTAAGTTGAAAACTAAAGTGATAACAATCTTCAAAAAGATCAAATTTAAATCAGACAGAACAATTCAACGGGTTTTCAATCAAATGCAAAGATACAGATTCTAGGGATTTATTACTATCCTTCCTAACATGAAACAAAAAAATCTATCAAATGCCAATTTAATTCCTTGAAAGATGGAAATCAGAAAAATATTGTAAATTTCTTTAATAGACAATTCACAAACTAGATTATTGAAATTCCTTTACCCATTCGTTCTCAAGAAATAATTCAATAACTCCCAAAATCAACAGATAAAATCTTATAATCTAATTCCCTCTTTTTAAGACAAGAATAAATGATTATATTGTGAAATCCTTTTGTTGTTAATTAATTATCACCTTTTGGAGTCTCAAATTAATTAACTTAGAACTTAAATAAGTGGCCAACGAATTAAGGTTAAAATCAAAGCACATAATTTCACAAGAAGTACTTCGTTCGAATCAACGTGTGTCATCTAACAAGGAAAGGCATTCGATTCAATTAATCTGTAAACATGCAGTCAGGATAGATTTTTAACCCTAGAATTTGATTAAAAGTTTAGTCCATCATATTCATAATAAACAACATCATGAAAAGATAAAACCGGTTATAACTTGCATTGATCAAATCGGAGTTGTGGATGAACAAAGTAAATCCATCAACTGGTTTCAAACTCCAAAAAAAATTCTACATAAATTCTACCTTAGAAATAATATTCTACTCTGAAAATTAAGTGTCTAACCCTAAAAATTCGAACAAAAGTGTTTATATAGGTGAAGAAATAATCCCCAAAAAGTATGTAATTAAACAAGGAAGAAATTAGCCAAAAAAAACAATTTCTCGCATAACGGCCTTCCACGTCGACCGACACAACCTCCACATCGGTCGACGAATGCTCCATCTCGACATCCTTTGCCTCGTCTGCCACGTCGCTCTCAATGATGCGCAATAAAAACTCATACAAATTCTCAATGCACACACAAGGTTTAATTATCAATCCAGGTCCTTCTTCGCTTCACCCACTAGATTACCGGGATACTATAGCAAAGTTTAATAGCTAGGCAAGATACAATCGTTGAGTTATTTTTATCAATCTAGGCATTCAAATTAAACATATGCAATGAATTAAACCAACAATCAACATTCAATCAATTCTCTCCACACTTTGGTAAACCAAGATAAACAAATACACAAATGAGGTAGAGAGGATGTTGAAATAAACGTAGATGTAATCCAATTAGGTTAATCATTGATGTAAATACATTTTAATCCCTAGGAGGTTGAGCAATCGACCCTACATTCGCTAGCCATTTGCTACAGAAAACTAACGGTAGATGACACTAGGAATTGCAAACTGCTACGTTATTAACCCCTAGATCACTCCCAATCGACCGTCAATTATCGCCCTACGACCTAGCCCCGCATAGGGATTGGAACTAAAATCTTAAGAATATACACTTTTCACGACGATTCCGCCCGCGTGTTGGCTGCAGCGTTCACATCAACTATCTCAAAAGCTGGCTATTACCTAGACCTAAGAGATAAGAAACAAGCTCAAGTGCAATTCAATCCCTCAAAGGAAAGTAAACAAGCGATTAACAAACCTAATCTTCATACATCCTTGTTCAAATCAACATCCAGATTGAATTAGAACAACATACCTCTCAATTGTAACAATACAAAGTTGAAATTAAATAAATCCATTACAATTGATAAATAGAAAGTTAAATCTTCCCCAATTGGATTTGATTGGTCTTGATCTACCCCCTTGGATCTTCAATTCTTCTCCAAGGATTGATGAATTAGCTCCTTGACACCTTGGGTGAGGTTTGGAAGGAGATGGTAGAGAGAATCGTAGAGAGAATTTAGGAATAAGTTATTCAAAGTTATCAAAAGTTATGAAAATAACTATTTTCCCCCTTTTATAATGAGCAAACAGGGCCTCGGATTGCCCGGGCGAGCTCAAAACTGAAAGCCTCAAAAACCCGTACTGGCTCGACCGAGCCAAGGGTGGCTTGATCGAGCCACCTCTCTGAAGGGCTTGGCTTGACCGAGCCAAAGGTGGCTCGACCGAGCCACCTCTCTGAAACCCCTTTGCACCCTTTCTGCTTTGCTCAGTCGATCCTGCTTCCCTTTGACTCCTAGCTCGGGCGATTTTCATCCAAATCTCATCCAAAAGTGTTGTTTTATGCTGAAAACTCAACCTACAACATTCAAAACACAAAAACACAAAAACACGACAAAAGAACAACAAAAACATATGATATGAGGGTAAAATGGATGCAAACATGCACGCTCACACATTCAAATATCGGTTATTTTACACACATATCACTCGACCATCCACGTTAACCGATATCAAGCTCGCATCGGTCGACGTAGAGCTCCTGCATCAACTCCTCCTGGTCGATCCAACTCACGCGTCGATGGTTTGTGTCGACTGACACACTCCTTGTGTCAGTCGAAACTGAACCCAAGTGTTGTTTTCTCCTTTCTTCAAAATTGAACTATTTCGAACAAAAACTCACCATCAGACACATACATAACACTAAAACACTACGATGCACAAATAAACAAGAAAATTACACAACATGAACACTAAATGAGCTAAAAAAATAATTGATAAGTTAGAAAAATAACGAACTTATCACAACCGAACACACGAAGGTGTGCCAGGTGTGGTTTTTCTCTAGTCCACCCTTCGAAAAAAGTATGATCTTTATTGGCTTTAGTTGGCAGTCGATTGAGGAGTTAGACTGCATGTCGAACTGCCTCCCCCAATACTTGCTCGGCACACACATGCTCTTGAGAAGTGAATGAGTCATTTCCATTACAGTTCTATTACGCCTTTCCACCACACCATTTTGTTGTGGGGAATATGGTGGAGTGAGATGTTGTTCGATCCCTGCCTGCTCACACACTTTTGTGAGCTCAATAGAGAGAAATTCATTGTCTTGATCAGCTCTAAGAACTTTGATCTGATAACCACTCGAATTCTGGAGTAGGTATTTGGTCTTAAAAAATACAGAACACGCCTCTTCCTTTGATTTCATCACATGGAACCAACACCAATTGGACTAATCATCTATGATTAACATGAAATATCGATTACATAGGTGTAACTAGCGTGATAGGACCACACAGGTCTATATGCAGTAGCTCAAGCGGCCTCTTTGCTCGAAACTTTACTTCGACTGCGAACAGTTGCCTTGTCTGCTTTGCCATGAGACACATCCGATAAAGCTATTTTGTGGGTGTGATTGGTAGAACTCCTGTTGTCATTCCCTTGTTCGCAATAGCCCTCAAAGATTGAAAGTTGGTATGGTCGAGGCACGCATGCCACAACCATGTTGGATTTTTGAGGCTCTCCAAAAAACTCATTGGGGTTGCCACTTGCAACTCGATGCGGTATAGACGGTTTTGTGTTCGTCTATCCTTCACAATTAGCTGAGGGTCCTTCCAAAAACTTTTAGTTGTACAAGGCTAATCATACAGCTTTGAAGTTAAAGGATGTAATATACCTCTTCGAGCAACCACTGTTCACCATTTTTGCACTCGAAGAGTAAAGTTCCTTTTCCTTGAATCTTCAGTGTCAAACCATCACCGAACCTCACATTCTCGAAGACTGCTTCATTCAGCTCAAAGAACTTTCCTTTGTACCCAATCATGTGATTGCTGGCGCCATTGTCAAAAATCCAGACATTAGTCGGTGTCTCAACATGATGCATCTCCTCCAAAATTGCCATAAGCAATGCTGGTTCGACATCATCAGTGTGCACAAGATGTGTTTCTTCTCTCTTCTTTGGTGCACAACATTGTGTTGAATAGTAGCCAAACTCATTGAAATTATAGCAACGAATGTGACTTTTGTCACAATCGCCTTCGCAGGAGCCACCTGCTCCATCTCTTCATGGTGGTCCTCCTCGACCACCTCTTCTGTGGCCTCTGCCTGGATATCTTCCTCCTCGTCCACGATTTCCACCATTTGTGGAAAACCTCTTCGACTGGGTTGACGAGTCTCCCCCATCTTTCTTGAACTGTGCCTCCCACTATGCCTAAGTGAGGAGCACACATCCTTCATTTCCTCCAGTGCTCATGATTTACTTGCGCGTCCGCTCTTCAAAAACTTTAAGCCTTCTGACTGCTTCCTCGAATCTCAGTTTTTTGAGGTCGTAAAACTGCTTGATGCCAGCTACCACATTGCTAAATCTTTCTGGCACTGTATCGGAGAGCTTCTTTACGAGCGCAACATTACTAAGTGATTCTCCAAGACTCAAATACCTGACCAATATGGTTGTGAGTTGACCAGCGTAGTGGTCGAGCAGCTCATTGTCCTTCATGTGCATCGTATCAAATTTACTATTCAGTGTTTGAAATTGTGCATTCTTCACCCGTTCTGCACCGACGTACCTTATCTTGAGGTTGTCCCATACCTCCTTCGTTGATTTCTTCTTGGTCACTTACATGAGGAGGTCTTCCAGAAGTTCTTGTAAGAGGTACGACCTCGCCTTCTTGTCGAGCCAGGCGTCAACCTCTACACCTTCTGCTGGCTTGACTGCCTCCCACACTCTTTGGTCCTCCATCATAGCCTGCACATGAATCACCTAACTGGTGTAATTCGTGTGTGTCAACTGCGGGTACAAGAAAGAACTGCTCCCATGTTGCACTTGTGACGTTTCCGCCGTGACCTTGGCCATGTTATCCCACTGAATGTATTTGGGCATAAACCGTGGTTTTGATACCAATTGTTGGTTGTTTCAACAGAAATAGGATGGCAACCTATATTTACACTCGCTAGAATGAACACAAACAATAGGAAAAATAAACAAAATGAAGAATGCACAAAACGTGGGAACTCTAGCCTTTTATTCTTTAGAAGAAATTACACTTTCTTGTTTTTTTTTATTGATGATAGAATACAAAAAGTGACACTGCTATTTATAGGAAAACAAAACATATAAAATAAACATTAAATGCTTTTATTATTTAAATGGATGATTTTGTGTTGATAAGGGTGACACGCCTAACCCATGTTGTTCCATCCTCTACCTTGTGCATTTAATGGTTGGCAGGCCACCTCCAATACTACCAATACCAATCAACAAAAAATAGAGTTGTGGAATAGTGAAGATGAATAACTTTTGTTCTAAAAGTTATACTCGGATAAATAAATAGTCTTAGAGATTAACCTATGTACATGGATATTTAAATTTTCTAATTACTATCTATTTATGCGTATCATAATTTTAATCAAAATTAAATATAATAACTTAGTTAAGTTATACATTCACACCTAAATATAATTATAATTATAATTTAATATCTGAAACACTTGTGCTGCAAATAGTAAATCGCATCAAACAATCATTCATCGTTGAACAAAACTAGTAAGAATTGCAGGAAAATGAAAAAAACACAAAATTGGATTATCATAAATCTCGACATAATTAAACCTGGAAAGAAGAAATATAACAATACCAGAAGAAGCATGCTGATGAACATCTTTTGGTAAAGAAACTTGAAAATTGAAATGGGAACTAAAATATGTTGAAGATGAGGAGTCGAAGCTCTCACAATATGCAAGTTGTCGGTCTTTCTCACTCCTAAGAACCGCTCCGACTAACTTCTCCCAATTATAATAAATCCTCGACATCTGATGTGTGTTGACTACGTGATTGAAGAATTGTTCATGGAAGAATGCAGTGACTCTTTGTTGGAAGGTGAGAGCTCAATTTTTGGTTAAGTTGTGGAGTTCACTCGTTTTTTAGGAAATATAGAAATCACGTTATAACTAATAAAAATGCAAGTTGTAGATGCTGGAAGATAACAACAGTGACACGTTACTCTAATATTGGCTGGAGGAGTAATGTTAGTTGAAACTGATTTTTCAACTTAATATTTGCATGAAATTAGGGTTTAGAAGAACAGTCGTCTTCTTCATGTATAAGATCATACAACGAGAGTTAATGATATTGTATGAGTTTTGGTTCTGTAAATCTCCTTTATCCCAATTAATAAACAACCTAGTGACCTCCCGTGGATGTAGGCTTTTCAGTCGAACAATGTAAATGATTTTGTCTCTCATTTCTTGAATATTGTGTTTAATTTCTGGTTTTGTGTGAGTTCAATAGATTGCACGTTTACACAACAAATTTGCATCGTGTGTGGGAAACGTAAGGCGCATGTAATCTTGTTGTTGATACTCAAGCTCTCACCTTCACAAGACTCATCATCGCAACCATCGGTGGAAGTAAGTGTTTTTACTTCACCTTCTCTGCACATGTTCTTGGCATCAAACTGAAAGTTTAGACACAACCTGGGTGTGTATTCTGTTTAGGGTTGCTAGAGATATTATCTGTGTAAATAATATCTCAAATATTTGTTCTAGATTCGTTTCTTGTCATGATATATTGAATCCATTTGAGTTGCTGTGGTTTTTCTGGGAAAAGTGGAAAGCAATACACAAAGTATTGCTATTGTGTGTGGTTTATCTAAGATTAAAATCTAGTCCTTGTGAGCTTTGGCATCTGCCAAATACGAGATAGAGAGGTTTCACTGGCAAGAATGACTTTGCATTATGGAAACTCAAGATGGAGTTAATCTTGTCACATCAATGCTTGGAAGAAGCTATTATGGAAGGAGATGACACTTTTAAAGGAGAAACAAAGGAGCAGAAAACTAAGCTGCTCACCAAGGTCAAGGGCATCCTGTTCCTAAGCTTAGAAGATAAAATTTTGAGAGAGGTAGCCAAAGAAAAGATTTCTATGGAATATGGAAGAGATTGGAAGGATTTTACTAGACAAAATCCTTGGCAAACTGGCTTTACTTAAAGCAAGATTGTATTCATAAAGAATAGTATATGATAAGAGCATTTTGGATCAGTTGGACTCCTTAAACAAGGCCCTAGATGATCTTTAGAATATTGGGGTTACCTTGGAATCTGAAGACAAGGCAATACTCCTTCTCAACGCACTGCCCAAATCATATTCAAACATAAAGGATGCAATGTTATATGGGAGAAATGACACCAAAACACAGGATGAGGTCCAATCAGCCATCAAAGGAAAGGAAGCTGAGAAACTATCAGATACTCTTGTGCATGATCCATCTGGTGTGGGACTAATGGTCAAGAAAACTTATGGAAATCGATTTTAGAAAAGATCTGGAGGATACTAAAAACAATTTAACTCTGATAAGCAACAAAATGGGCTCAAGAAGGAGAAACCAAACTACTTTCAGAAAAGTAATGAGTTCTCTCAACCAGTGGATACAAGAATCCAATCATCATCACAAGAAACTAGGTCCTGCAACTACTGCAAGAAGTAAGGCCACCTAATAAAAGACTGTCCTATTCTCAAAACTCAAGGGACAACAAGGTTTGGGTCCAAACACTGTAAAGTGTGTAGAAATGAGCACAGATGAGATGCTTAATGTGCTGGAAAGCCCAGCAGATGAAAGGTGGATCCTTGACTGAGGGTAATCCTTTCATATGTGTCCTAAAAGAGAGTGGTTTGTGGAGCTGAGCATGCAAGATATGGGTGATGCATGGCAACAATAATATTTGCCAAATTGAAGGGATTGGTTCAATAAGAATACAAAATCACAAGGGTGATTTCAAGTTGCTGTCAGAGGTAAGGTATATCCCACAAATTCAGAGAAATCTCATCTCATTGGGGGCCTTAGAGGCTAAAGGGTTCAAGTTTATTGGAAATTAGGGATCCATAGTTGTCTGCCAAGGAGACAAGGAAGTTCTAAAAGGAAAAAGAGTAAACAACATCTATTACCTATATGCAAAGATTGTCTCTGGGAGTGTTGATGTTGTCAAGGAAGTAGACAACAAGATTTGGCATCCGAGAACCGACCAAATAAGTCTTAGAGGACTAGAAGGACTAAAAAAACAAAGACACATTCAGTTTAAGTCAGGTGAGGGACTTGAAGACTGTGAGCAGTGCATTTTAGCCAATAGTAAGAAGCTTCCTTATACTGCTAGCTTAAAGAAAGCCAACTCTCCCCTTGAGTATGTGCAAGCAGATATTTGGTGGCCATCTCGAACAGAAACCATGGGAGGTGGCAGATATTTCCTCTCAAACATTGATTATTATACAAGGAAAGTGTGGGTCCAAGTAATGAAAACTATGGATCAAGCTGCACAAAAGTTCAAGGACTGGTGCAGCCTTGTGGAAAATAAAAAGGATCTCAGGGTTAAATGCCTATGAACTGATAATGGAATGGAGTTTGTATCTGATGAATTTGACTCCTTTTGCAGAGAAAAGGGGATAAAAAGACATAGAACATTCCCCTATAACCCACAAAAAAAAAATGGTGTTGTGGAGAGGATGAATAGGACCCTATTGGAGAGGGTTAGATGTATGTTACTGGGCTCTGGTCTTCCAAAAAAGTTCTGGGGGGAAGCAATAACTACAGCGTGCTACTTAGTAAATGATAAGTTCATATTTTTACTCACTTATCCATGTTTTTCTCCTTTGTTTTAGTGCAATTAGTTTAGGTTTTTAGTTATTTATGTGAATGAGTCTATTTTAGAGGATGTTATGCTCTTGATGGAGAGTTTTGCCGGTATTTTAGGCTAAAAAGAGGTCAAAAGAAGAAAAGAGACGTGAAGAACAGAGTTGCTGCTTTGATTAACACACGGGAAGTCGACCAAGTTGGACGACGTGCCAAAAACCCAAAGCATTACCTCTGTGTCGATCAACGTGGTGCATGTTGATCAACACAGAGGTCAGATGTCGATCGAAGGCAACACAGGAAAGAGGCTCGACATACTTGCGTGTAGGTCGATCGACACCCCCGGTGTCGATTGATAGGGAGGAAAAGGGGGCTGCTCGACATGAAGGAGAAACCCGGATTTCGACTTGCATGTGTGCTGATCCACGTGGTGCATGCCAATTGACACAAAATCCTGAGAAAGAAATTTGACCTGTTTTGGTTATTTTTTGTTATTTTAGCTCAATACCTAGTTTAGATGTTTTGGCTTCTCTATAAATACTCTACTCATTAGGTTACGAAAGGAAGGCAATATGTTTACTTAGAATATTGTAACATTGGAGTTTTTACAAGACATTGAAGGTTCCTCTTCATTTGTTAAGGTATTTAATAATATGTTTGCTTTTATTCAAGTTATGTTTTGTGGCTAGAAACCCTAGCAGGTTCTAGGGCTTGTGATATTCTTTTCTGATGCATGCTTGAATGAAATCAACTCAATAGCATGGTTTAATTTCCTGAGATTTATTAATTGAATCTAGTTTTAAAGAAGGATTGAGAGATGAATTTGAATCTAGGTTTATAGTTATCAATTGAAAGACCGAGAGGTGAAAATTGGTAATAGGAAGAGGAAATTAAATATACTTATTTTTTGTCTCGAAAGGAAGAATCATGTATAGGAATTAATTGAATAATTATCGAGATTGGCTAATTTGTGTTCTTGAGACCGAGAGGAGATAGTCACACTTTAGCAATCTAGGGTTTAATTGCCTCACCAAGGAATTTAATCCATATGAATCTGAATTAATCCTCATTGCTGAATTGATGAATTTGCATGTTGAAGATTAGATTATCTGCCCTAGGATCTGTATCTTTACATAATTGTTTACAAAAAATTTAATTTCTTGCATTGTAATCTTTCTATTAAAAACCAAATCCATTTTTAAATCTCCTCAAACTTCTATGTTCTAAAAACACTAGCTAGTATTCAAGATATTTCGTTGCACTGTCCCTGTGGGATCGACCGACAAGATTTGTGTCGAGAGACAGGATTTGTGTCGACCGACAGGATTTGTGTCGATCGACAGAGAGGCTCGAAAAAGCTGTTTTGGGCCTGTTTTGGCAGTTTTTGCTATTTTTACCCAATACTCATATTAGGTCTTCTTCCCCCTCTAAAAATATGAACTCTTAGGCACGAAAATTAGAGAGTTTTTCCTTGGATTTTACATTGAGCTTTGGAGTTTTTCAAGACATTGAAGGTTCCTTTTCATTTGTAAGTTCATTAATTAAATGTTTCTTTATTTTCTAGTCATGATTTGTGGCTAGAACCCTAAACAGGTTCTAGGGTTATGATTTCTTTTCTGATGCATGTTTAATTGATATCAACTCTGAAAACATGGTTTAATTCTTTGATTTAATTTTATAATCTGGATTAAAGAAGGACCGAGAGGTGAATTGAGGTCTAGGTTTATAGTTAATAATTGATGGATTGAGAGATGAAAATTGTTAACAGGAAGAGAGAATTAATTGTGTTTATTTTCTATCTCAAAAGGAAGAAACTTGCATAGGAATTAATTAGATAATTATTGAGATTGATTAATTTGGTGTTATTGAGACCGAGAGGAGATAGTCACTAATTAATAATCTAGGATTTAATTGCCTGACCAAGGAATTTAATCCATCAAAATCTATGTTTTCCCCATTGCTGAGTTGATTGATATTTGTATGTTGATGATTAGATAATATGCCCTAGGATCTGTGCTTTCTTTAATTGTTTTCAAAACCTTTATTTTATTGCACTGTCATCTTTAAATTTCAAAACAAAACCCTTTTCTATTTCCTCAAACTTCTACGTTCTAGAAATCATAGCTAGTACTTTGGATTTATCGTTGCACAGTCCTTGTGGGATCGACCAACTATGGGTGTAAAAATTTATTTGGTTAACCGCTAAACTGTAGTTATCAAATTAGCGTCGTTGCTGGGGACTGTCAGATTTATTTGAATATTAGTTTATTTTTAGATCTGATGGATGAGGCTGTATATTTATTTTTATTATTATTTTCTGCTTTAATTTCATTTCTGGTGTATTGATTTTGATTTTTGGTGTTGATTTTTTGTGTTTACTGCTTTGCTGTTTTTTTATTTTTGGCCTCTGTTTTTTTATTTTATGAGGACCCCAACGCGATGGCCAAGAGAGTACAGACCACAGCCCGGGAATGAGGGATTTGTTATTGGCATCACCGCCAATAATTTTGAACTCAAGACCGGCTTGATTCAGATGGTTCAGCAGAACCAATTTGGGGGCCGAGTAGTGGAGGATCCGTACACCCACCTCAGGATGTTCGTGGAGGTGTGTGATACCATCAAGCAAGGAGGAGTCACCCAGGATGTGATCCATCTGCGCTTGTTTCCCTTCTCACTTCGGGATCAGGCTAGGACGTGGTTTACAGCCTTGGACTGCAGCAACATTCGTACATGGACTGATCTCAGAGCCGAGTTACTCGCCGCCTTCTTCCCGCCTTTAGTCATCATTCAGAAAAAGATGGAGATCTTGCAGTTCCACCAGAGGATGGATGAGACTCTCTTTGAGGCATGGACTAGGTTCAATGAGCTACTGAGGAGCTGCCCGGGCCATGGAGTTTTCACTGAGGAGCAGGCCCACTTCTTCTACAGAGGATTGACTATGGAGAGCCAGAATTCGGTGGACTATGCAGCTGGAGGTGCATTTATGAGCAAGTCACCGGAAAAGGCTCTAAAATTGTTCAGGAAGATGGCTCTGCATGATCAACAATGGGGGAATCCAAGGAGGCCACAGATCCGAGCTGTTGAGGTAAAGGAGGATGATGCATTGAAGAAAGAGGCTGAGAAGCTAAAGGGGGAAGTTTAAAAACTAACTACTTTTGCTTCTGTTTCTGTTGCACAGGTTGACCCTATCACCGATGTGAACTACATGAATCGTGGTGGCTACCAGAATCAGTACCGGCAAGGGGGATACCAACACTACCATCCAAAACCTCACCCAGGCTTCTCCAACTCTCAGCCCAATGCCGCTGAGCAACCACCTCCGGACTTCGAAGTGCAAGATGGTGAAGTGGTGGAAAAGAAGATGGAAACTCTTGAAGAAGTCCTCAAAAATTTCATCAAAGCTTCAGACCACAGAGTGGGGAAAGTTGAGAAAGAAGTGGCAGGACTGACTTCCAAGGTGGATTTACTCGACAAGCGTGTCAAGATCATTGAGACTCAAGTGAGCCAGATTGCTACCACCATCGGGATGCAACACACTCCCAGAAAGCTGCCAAGCACCACCGAGGGAAATCCCAAGAACCACAAAGGATGCAAAGCTGTGAAGTTGAGGTCCGGAAAGAGCTATACAGGTCCGAGCATGCCCCAAAGCAAGTTTATGGGGAGAAAAGAAGCAGACCTAGTAGAGTCGGCCTCTATTTTGATCAACAGGAATCCTGTCGATCGACACAGAGACCCAGAAGAGGCTGTCGACATAGATTCAGAAGAGGAAATCAACAGAACTGCAGAGGGTGTGTCGATCGACACACCCCCTATTGATCGACAGGCAATCCAGACACAAGGCCAGTCGACACAGCAGCATTCCCAGCAGTATCCCACCACTTCCAAGGCTGCCAAGACACCTCCGATGCCATTTCCTAAGAGATTCGCCAAGCAGAAGGAGGATTCTAAGTTCTCGCGCTTTGTCGAGAACTTGAAGATGGTAAGTATTAATTTACCACTGATTGAAGCTCTCTCTGAAATTCCAGGTTACATGCGCTATCTTCGGAAGCTGATGAGTGAAAAGAAACATTTTGTGGAGAATGCAACTGTCAAGCTTCATGAGCAATGCAGCATGGTGCTCCAAAAGAAGGTTCCAATCAAGAGGAGCGACCCAGGATGCTTCACCATCCCAGTGGAGATTGGGGGGATCTCATTCGAGAAGGTGTTGTGCGACACCGGAGCCAGCATCAACCTCAAGCCCTACTCCATCTTTCAGCGCCTCAAGATTGGGGAACTGAGGCCGACTACTATTACTCCGCAGATGGCAGACCTATCTGTATCCCGCCCAAAAGGTATCATAGAGGATGTTCTCATTCGTGTGGGTCATCTGATTTTTCCTGCAGATTTTGTAGTCTTGGACATGAAGGAGGATGGAAGCACACCACTAATCCTGGGTAGAGAATTCCTTGACACAAGTGCTGCTCTGATTGATTGCCACGGAGGAGAGATCACTCTCCGAGCCAACGAAGAAAAGATTGCCTTCAAACTTGACAGAAGCTGGCATGAATCTGAATGCTTCAAGATCACTTCTAGAAATGAGGCTGATGATGAGGATGAAGAAGATGATGAGGGACTGACTGAAGAAATCAAAGAAGACCGCGCCGCTCAGAGATGGGAGCGAGGGAACGAGACGGCAAAATTATCAATTACACCGTCTCAGCCCGAGCTCACTACTGTCATCCAAGACCGGTGGGTTTTTATGGTGGACTCAAAAGGAAGGCGAGTGCGATCTAGCTCACCCTGGTTCTGAGCTGAGGTATCGTCGAGCTACGACGTTAACCAAAGCACTTGTTGGGAGGTAAACCAACTGTTATTTGTTTTTACTTCAATTCCTTTCAATTTTTGTATATTTTATTTTCTGCCTTTACCTTGCTTTTTGTTTTGTTGTTCAATTTTGAAAAAAAAAGTAGAGGAATTGCCTCTGTTTCGATCGGCAGACCGGCTTTCGATCGACACAGAGGCATGGCGCACGGAGAACACTTTGATCGACAGCAGCAGGAGTCGACAGAAGGCTCTGTGTCGATTGACAGGCCCCTTGTCGATCGACACAGAGTGCCAGTAGCACCAAATCTTCGTCGCGCAATGCTGACTTCCTCGGGTGGATAAAAATGTTGATGTCTGAGATCAACGGTCCGGTACAGTTCTGTTTCTTGTCTGATTTTCAAGCTTTTTCTTACTCTCCGAGATCAAAATAAGTTTGGGGGGATGTGGACAAGAAATTCAAACTTTCTATCCCTTTACTTGCTTTGTTTTTATTGCATTTATTTGATTTGGTGTGTTTAATTTTTGCCAATAAAAAAAATATAGATAGTATGTGAGGAAAATTTTTAAGTAATTGAACCCTCTAGCATTATATGCAATGTTTTGAATCGATCTTTGATTAGTTGAGTTGATTTCGATTGTGGGTTATTTGCCTACGAATGTAGAATACCGCATGATAGGGTCTAATTGAAACTTACACTTGCATGATGTTTGAGTGGATTGAAATTGACTTAGGAAGAATTTCTGAACCCTGGTGAGTTTTGAGCCTTTATTTGTTCATGAGAGATTCGCATGTATGTTTTCGTTTCTCTAGAACTTGTTTTTGTTCTGTTTTGAGACTGCATAGTGTGCACAAGGATAGAAAATGATCTTAGGCCATCTTTGTTAGCCAAATTATCCTAAACACTGTCCCTTGTTATATTTCATCCCTAGATTAGCCCCTTTGAGCATGTTACTTTTTCTTTCTTGGTCTATGAGTTAAGAAAAATATTGTAGTTCTATTTTGTCTATGAGATAGTGTTATGAAAAAGTTGAATTGTATCTTGTCTATAGGATTTGGGTGAAATAAGGATTATTGTTATAAGTGGATGGGAAAATTTTAAATTGGTGAGCAAAAGAAGGTTGGGCTCTAAAAAAAAAAAAGGGTTGTGTCCTTATAAGCTCAAATCATTAAATAAAATTTTTAAGAGCATAAAAGGACTAGAAAAAAATGATCCTTGATTTGTGTTGAAATTTTTTAGGAGATTGGTGGATGATGAGAAGATAGTGGTCGGATTTGTTTAGAGTCATGAACTCAATTGGTTTAGTCACTTGGCCATATTTCCCAACTTTTCACAGAAAGCCTACATTACAACCTTATCAAAAGTAATTTTTTATTCTTGAATTGTGTGCACATTTGAGCAGTGGAGATTTTAGAACTCTTGCAAGCCTATGGTAAAAATTTCTTCATACATGTTGTGAGTGCTTTCATTTGAAACCCAAACACTTGTGTGATGAGCGATACACTTTCCGTGAGTCTTCCGAAGTTGATGAATATCTTATCTCTTTCAATTGCTTGTGTGATGTGGATTGATGAACCTTGATTGTGATGAATCTTGTGAGGCATTGCACTTTCAACTGCTTGAGAGTTCTTTTCTTCGATTGAGGACAATCTAATATTCAAGTTTGGGGGGTTTGATAAGCTCATATTTATACTCACTTATCTATATTTTTCTCCATTGTTTCAAGTATATTTTGTTATATTTTTACTTATTTTTGTGCATAAGTCTACTTTAGAGGGTGTTATGCATTTGATGGGTGATTATTGCAAGTTTTAGGCCAAATTCATTGGAAACCCGTACCGAAAGCAGATGATGTTCAAAGGAACAGTCATGAATTCTTACACACGTGGAATCTGAGCTAATGGAGCATGGAAAGAGAAAGATTTTTTAATTAGCTTTCCAATGCAATTGGAATCAGGTCAATCGGAATTCGAGAGCAAACGTTATGGCCAAAACCATGAGACTACGCAGACAAGAGGATTTGTGTCGAGAGACAGGATTTGTGTCGACCGACAGAATTTTTGTCGACCGACAGGATTTGTGTCGATCAACACGGAAGCCCGAAAAAATTGTTTTGGGCCTGTTTTGGCAGTTTTTGCTATTCTTACCCAATACTCAAATTAGGTCTTCTTCCCCCTCTATAAATATGAACTCTTGGGCACGAAAATTAGAGAGTTTTTCCTTGGACTTTACAATGAGCTTTGGAGTTTTTCAAGACATGGAAGGTTCCTTTTCATTTGTAAGTTCATTAATTAATTGTTTATTTATTTTCTAGTCATGATTTGTGGCTAGAACCCTAAACAGGTTCTAGGGTTATTATTTCTTTTCTGATGCATGTTTAATTGATATCAACTCTGAAAGCATGGTTAAATTCTCTGATTTAATTTTATAATCTGGATTAAAAGAAGGACAGTGAGGTGAATTGAGATCTAGGTTTATAGTTAATAATTGATGGATTGAGAGATGAAAATTGTTAACAGGAAGAGAGAATTAATTGTGTTTATTTTCTATCTCAAAAGGAAGAAACTTGCATAGGAATTAATTAGATAATTATTGAGATTGATTAATTTGGTGTTCTTGAGACCGAGAGGATGTAGTCACTAATTAATAATCTAGGATTTAATTGCCTGACCAAGGAATTTAATCCATCAAAATCTATGTTTTCCCCATTGCTGAGTTGATTGATATTTAAATGTTGATGATTAGATAATATGCCCTAGGATCTGTGCTTTCTTTAATTGTTTTCAAAACCTTTATTTTATTGCACTATCATCTTTAAATTTCAAAACAAAACCCTTTTCTATTTCCTCAAACTTCTACGTTCTAGAAATCATAGCTAGTACTTTGGATTTATCGTTGCACAGTCCCTGTGGGATTGACCACCTACGGTTGTAAAAATTTATTAGGCTAACTGCTAAACTGCAGTTATCACTTTTACAGCACCATTAGCAGCAATAAGTTCAGGAATTGAGAGTTTTGAGCATAACATTTATCCCCAACCATTGTTGGAGGTGGTATCATGTACTTCATGTGGAGAAGGACACAAGTTTGAAGAATGTCCAGCTTATCTAGCATCTATATGCTATGAAGAAATCAGAATTATCAGCAGAACAGGGGGAATGATCCATATTCTAACTCATGCAAGCGAGAGTGGAGGAACTATACCAATCTTTTATGGTATGAGTCAGAATATTCCAATGTTCAAGCATTTGAGCAGCACAAGTCTGGGAGTTCTGGTTTCCAACAGCAAAATCAGTAAAGAATTAAAGCACCACCTAAGAAGCAGCTGAATTCATTGGAGGATATGCTCGAGGAATTTATTAAAAAAAATGAAGCAATGAGTCAGAGTCAGGATACCCTTATTCAAAGCCAAGCTACTTCACTTAGAAGCTTGGAAGTGCAAATTGGGAAATTGGCAACCGAGATGAGAAATAGACCTCAAGGCTTACAATTGAGTGACACTTTCAATCAGAGGTCTGAAAAATAATTTGTCAAAGCATTAACATTGAGTAGTGGCAGGAAACTTGAGGAATTTTCCCCTGCACAGGGTCAAGAAGCTGAAGATGAATTACAGAAACAGACTCTAGCTCATGCTGTAGCACAGAAGCAGCATACGACTGCTGAGAGGAAGTTTGCAACTCCACCACCACCTTTTCCATATGAGGTTAAAAAGAAAATTGATGAACTGAATGAGTACTTTGAAACTGATGGGTTGGATATTTTTGCTGAAGAAATATATGAAGAATTGTTCATGGAGTTAGAGCAAGTTGAAAATGATTATAATGAGCTTGAGGAGCTAAATGCCGATGAAGAATTTCATAAACCCGAATCTCTTGAGTTGTCAGATGGGGAATTTCAGACTCTGCCCACTGAAAAACCAGAATTGGTATTCGACTCTTTGTTACATTATTTGGAATATGATGATTTGGAGGATGATGACAAATTACCCTAGAAAACTCCAAAACCACCTGATATTTGGTACATGGGCGAAGAATTTAACTCTTTGAATTCTTTGGAAGAGATTTTGCTCATAGAAGGTTGCAATGGCTTTGTGGAACAACAACAAGTCAATCATGTGAATGAAGATGTGGAAGAAAAACATGATCAAATGTTTTGATCCTGGAATCAAGAATTCAAATTTTGATAGATGTTTGGTCTACCTTGACCAATGTGCTACAAAGGAAAGAGAAGGGACACATATGGCTGCATGCAATGAATTGGTTCCCAAGAGAATTTTGACGGAAGGGTATTTTTGTGTTGATTACAGGAAGAGAAAAAGAGCAAAGCAATACTTTCATGGAGTGGTCGAAAGAGAGAAGGCTCCGGCCTCATTAAATGAGGCTTAAGAAGTGAGGTACTTTGGGCTATCTAAGAGTTTCAGACTCTTTGGTAATTGAGATAGCCCTGAAATTTTACAGCTTTCATTTCATTTATGTCATTTAGTTAGTTTTATTTCTGTTATTTAATATCTGCTTTAGTTATTTTGTAATGCTCTAGCCTGGGAGTAGCATTGGCTGGATTGTGAGAGAGGGATATGATGTTGAATATCAAAGATCAAAACAAATTCATCCTGTAGCAACTAGGCACCATCAAAGCTAAAGAGAAAGGAAATGCAATCACCTCTGCTGGCCCGTGACCCTTTGGTTAATTTGAAACTCATTCCACTCAAAAAAAAATAGTTTATATTTTTTTTATTTGTTAGTTTGTGTTGGTTATATTTGGTGTCTGCTTCTTTGGTGTAGATGTGTGTTCTTTTATTCTTGTGTTTAAGGTTGTGGTTGCCTAATTGATTTATGATATTTTGGCCAATGCTCATTTCTATGCCCAATGATGTGTCCTTTTTATTTCTTTCTCATCTTTTGGCTTCATGAATAGTTTTTGGTTTAACATGTTTTGTTTTCTTCAGATCTCTAGTTTTAACTTGGTAAATCATGACTGATTTGAGTTCCAAGTCCGTGTGAATAAAAATGGAATTCTTTTTGCTGAGGGCATGATGCAATGTTGCTCAGGCTAAATTTGACTATCTCATGAGGGCTTATGTGTTGTTTGTTTGTTTGTTTTTATCCTTTGTTTGTGTCTTTGTTGCTTGGGGATAAGCAACATCTTAAGTTTGGGGGGGGGGGGTGATAACTCCCTTTAGGAGTTATTATTTTAGTGTTTTATAGGTGTCTTTTATGTTCTTTTTAGTGTTTCTAACTTGTTTTAGGTTGTTTTTGTGTTGTATTTATCATTGTCTACATTGTGTGTCTTGCATAGTTGTGTTTTTGTTGTTTTAGTTGTTTTGCAAGGAAAATGAGTGATATTAACCAGGTTTCATGCCAAAGAAGTGAAGAGAAATCCGCTGAATGTTATGCTGCATCATAGGAGTAGCATTACTGGAAGCTGAGAGACTGCACCAGGGGGACCACCTGCAGACAGATCATCGTGGTTTTCAGATTTTGTCTCAAAAGTTGGACAGGTGTCAACTGTTGGAACCATCAGAGTCAAATGGCAGGATGGCGAGCCATGTGTAGGATGGAGATTCATTGGAAGTAAAAGGAGTGAAGATATTTTTTTAGAGAAAAGAGAGAGAAAAACATTCATTCAACAATTATTCTTCATAGGCAAGCCATATTTTAAGAGAGAGGAAATCTGGGGGCTGCAGCGCAGAGATGGAGGAAGAAGAAGAGCAGCAACTGGACACATTGCTGCTGGTTTTTCTGCATCTCTAGTTTATATTTTTAGTTGATAGAATGAATGATAGTTGGATTTTAGCTATTATTATATATTTTCTTTTTAGTTTAAACATGAGCTAAGCTTTCGATGCTTGGGTTGTTGACTAATTTATTTGCTTGAATATATTTTGGAGTTAGTTCTTGTTTCCAATCTGGTGTTTGATTATGATTTTGGTTTGTTTGATTCCTTAAACACGACGGTGGCAAGGAATATTTCACCTAGGGAGATTGAAAGGAGATCTAGGCTTAGGAAATCTTGATCAATCTTAAATTCTTGTGTAGACATACAAAGAACTTGAGACTTGTAAGAACCCTTGTTTTGAATATTGCGTTTAAAGGTTAACTCTGTCATAGACATATGAAGATTAACAAGAAAATGCAGATCTATAATGTGACAGCATGCTAGGCAGAGAAGAGTGAGGTTACAGGACTCAGAGCTGATGTCTGAACTATGTTACATCATATAGGAAAGTGAATGAGCAAAAGTTGACAACCCAAGTGTATTTTCTCTTATTGCTCAACCTTATTTCTGAAGTTTTTATGGTTATAATTTAGGAATAACAGTTTTATTTTAGCTTTAATGGGTTTTATCCTTTACGCATTTATGCAATTTTTGTTTAGAAAATCATCACACAAACCTATTTTGCAAGCAATATTGTGTGCACGACTTGATTAAACACTCTCTAGTGTTCGATATCTGGTCTTCGAGACTATATTACTTGTCGATTGCATATACTTGCGCATAGTTCTGTAGTTACCTTGCTGCAGCCACAACAAACAAGTTTTTGGCGCCGTTGTCGGGGAGTGTTGATTTTTGAGTCTGAATGCTATTATATTGCTTGATTACTGCTTTCATTTTGCTTTTATTATTTTTACTTGTTTGATTAACAAGGTGTTGTATTGTTTTAATCTTCAGGTGTGAAAAGTTTGTGAACCAAAAAAAAAAAGATGACAAATCAAGGTGGTGTTGCTGGAAATGGTGGAAAAATCTTGTTGAATATCTTGGCTATGGCTAATGATAAAGACAAGTGCATTCGTTATTATGCAAACCCGTTGTTCCAGGAGCCGAAACCAAGCATTGTGTGGCCTGAAATTGAAGTTAATCATTTTGAGTTGAAGCCGGTAATGTTTCAAATGCTGGAGTTCATAGGCCGATTTAGTGGCCAACCCACCAATGATCCCCATTTTCATTTGCGGTCTTTCTTAGAAGTTTGTGACTCTTTCAAGCTGCAAGGTGTGAGTTTTAAGGCACTAAGGCTGAGGCTATTTCCCTTCTCATTGAGGGATAGCGCTCAATCATGATTGAGCTCATTTTCACCCGATTCTATCAGCACTTGGAATGAGTTGACTGAAAAATTCTTGATGAAGTATTTTCCAGCAGCAAGATTGCCAAGTTTCGAAATTAGATTATGTCTTTTATGCAAGAGGA
Organism: Plectranthus barbatus; assembly: GCA_026898455.1. NCBI lineage: Eukaryota > Viridiplantae > Streptophyta > Magnoliopsida > Lamiales > Lamiaceae > Plectranthus > Plectranthus barbatus. The sequence goes on along the minus strand of JAPKLW010000280.1, from coordinate 22,155 downwards.
TGAATTTGTGAGTGAAGCTTGGGGAAGGTTTAAGGAGTTTCTAAGAAGGTGTCCCTACCATGGGATTCCTAATTGCATTCAAATTGAGACTTTCTACTTTGGGCTAAATTTAAACTCAAGGATGATGTTGGATGCATCAGCAAGTGGAGCCTTACTATCCAAATCTTATGAAGAAGCATGTGAACTATTGGACCTGATATCATCCAACAACTATCAACGGGAAGAGCCAAGAGTTGCTCCAGCATGTACTCAAAAGGTGGAAGGAATTCTGGAAGTGGATGCTCTCACTGCACAAATTTCAGCAATGGGGTCTGCTGTTACAGCACCATTAGTAGAAATAGGTTCAGCAATTGAGGGTTTTGAGCATAACATTCATCCCCAACCATTGTTGGAGGTGGTATCATGTACTTATTGTTGAGATGGACACAAATTTGAAGAATGTCCAGCTTATCTAGCATCTGTATGCTATGAAGAAAATCAGAATTATCAGCAGAACCAGGGGAATGATCCATATTCTAACTCAGCAATGGAATTAAATCATGCAATTGAGTTGATTTTAATTAACATGCATCAGAAAAGAACACACATAGCCCTAGAACCTGTTAGGGTTCTAGCCATAAAACATGACTAGGATTAAAGAAAATATATTATTAATTACCTTACAAGGGAAATAGGAATCTTGAAGGTTTCTAAAAACTCCAATGTTGAATAATTCTTCACAATAGAAAGCATAAATTTCGTGTACTTTGAGTTCTATATTTATAAAGGAACCAAAATATCATATCTATGTATTGGGCTAAAATATCAACAATAACCAATTTGGGATTTTTTTTCCATCTTCGGCATCTGTGTCGATCGACATGCACCATGTCGATCGACACACACGTCAGTCGAAATATAGGACTCTCCTTTGTGTCGATCTTCCCTTCTTTCCTCTGTGTTAATCGACAGAGAGCCTTTCGATCGACATGCCTGCAACTATCCTTCGTGTCGATCGACATGCCTGCATGCATGTCGAGCCCTTCTTTTGCTTTACCTTTTGATCGACATCTGACTTCTGTATCGATCAACATGCACCACGTCGATTGACACAGAGGTAATGCTTCGGGTTTTTGGCTCATCTTCCAACTCGGTCGACTTCCCGTGTGTCAATCGAAGCAGCAACTCTGTTATTCACGGCTCTTTTCATCATTTGAACTCTTTTTAGCTCTAAATACCTGCAAAACTCTCCATCAAGAGCATAACATCCTATATAATAGACTCATGCACATAAATAACTAAAAACCTAACCTAATTCTACTGAAACAATGGAGAAAAATACAGATAAGTGAGTACAAATATGAGCTTATCAACACCTTCGCATGTTTGTAGAGGTATGTGAGACAGTCAAACAAAATGGAGTGACCCAGGATGTTATTCGTCTACGCCTGTTTCCCTTCTAACTTCGGGATCAAACTAGATCATGGTTTACCTCTCTTGCAGTTCCATCAGAAAATGGATGAGTCCTTGTTCGAGGCATGGAGCAGATGCAATGAATTGTTGAGGAGCTGTTGATAAGCTCGTATTTTGCCTCACTTATCAAGTTGTTTTCTTTATTGTTTCTTGCATTTGCATTAGTTTTAGAACAATAATTGAGAATGAGCCTGTTATAGAGGATATTACATTAGATCAATAATGATGAAGAAAGTCTGCCCAAATTACCTCTATATCGGTCGACAGCCAGTGTGTCGACCGACACAGAGGACAAGAAGAAGTCGGACAACACACGGGTTGACAATTAACATTTGTGTCGGTCGACATCTGGGGTGTCGATCGACACGGGGGACAAGGATCGACAGACAGGAAGGCTTGACAGGCACGTCAACTTGGCAGCTGTGTCAATCGATACCCGCACTAACGACCGACACCGAAGACAAAAGGCCAGAATTTGCTCAAATTGGAGATTTTCCTTTCAAGGCCCATTACCTTTTGAAGATTCAATTCCCTCCTCTATAAATAGGACATTATAGCTTGAAAATTAGACAATTCTATCTCTCATTATTAAGTTTTTATTTTTATTTTTCCCTTTAATTTTCAGCATTAAATTCTTTAATTTCCTAGTACTCTTTAATTTACTTGTTGCCTTGGATTCAAGACAATTGAAGGTTCAAGATTTCTATTCCTTTATTATTCAAGTAAGTTCTATTATGTTGAATGCAATTTGTGTTTTTAATATGTTAGGCTAGAAACCCGAACAGGTTCTAGGGCTTTCTCTATCCTTTTTGGCATGTGTTAATTCGATTAATTCCAAACCCTAATTAACTTGGTTCAAATTCTATGTTTTTCACTCCAAAATCTATTTTCAATTGAAGGATCGAGAGTTGAAATTTGGATTAGGTTTATAGTTATTAATTTGAGATCGAGAGGAGATAATTAATAATAGGAAAATTGAATTTTGATACAACTGTTTTCTGTCTCAAAAAGAAGAATTAGTTGTAGGGTTTTCAAATCTACATCTTTATCGAGATTTACTAGTTTGTGTTCTTGAGACCGAGAGCTAAAATTCACTTTCTAGTAATCTAGGTTTTGATTGCCCAACCAAAGAATTAATTCCAAAGTATCAGATTTCCCACCAAAGTCATTATTTTTGGTTTGGAATGATTGTTTATGCATGTTGAATTGAATTGGTTGATTTTCCTGGAATCTTTGCTTTTTATTATTGAATTTTATTCCCAAAGTATTTTCTGATTTGAAAACAAAACCGTCTCTTAATTTTGGATTTCTCAAACAAAGAATTGATAAACTATATCCAATACATGAAATATTCTCGTTGCACTGTCCCTGTGGGTTTGACAACCTTTGGGTTAATATAAATTTATTTGCTCACTATATTATAGTTAATCAGTTAATTTTTACAAGTGATCAAATTGGCGCCGTTTTCGGGGATAATCAGATTTTATTTTGTTTTTGGATTGTTTTGATATTTTTTGGATTGAGTCTTAATTTTTTTGTCGTGTGCATGTGTGGAATTTTTACCTCTGTGTTGACTGCAACCTGCGTGTCAACCGACAGCCTTGATGTCAATCGACACAACTGTTGTTTTCAAAATTTTGTCTTTCTTTTCAGGTGCATGAACACGAGAGCAAAGTTCAAGAATCTTGAAGCATTTAATTCAGAAATTGAAGCCACTATAGGAGAAACAAAAGTAAGGGAAAGAACAAAGAAAAACAGGCAGAGATGGTGCAACCACCAGAAGCACCACTTCAAAACATAACTCCCCAGGAGCAAAGATAGTTCTTGGATGAGATCCGACAACTCAGTCAGCAACTCCAAGCAGCACGAGCAATTCCAGCAAAGCAAGGTGCCAGACTGGTAGCCATGAACAATGGAGGGAACCCTGAGAGGCAAATTGTGGTGCCCCAAAGATCCATCCTTTATAGCTTCTTTCCACAAAGAGAGGAGCTGTGATTCCAAGTTGGCATAGATGCCAACAACTTCGAGCGGAAGACAAGCCTGATTCAGATGGTCCAGCAGAACCAATATGCAGGGAAGGCCATTGAAGACCCGTACGGCCACCTCAGTTAGTTCATCGAGGTGTGCGAAATGATAAAACTGAACAGAGTGCCTCAAGACACCATCCGAATGCGCTTATTTTCTTTTTCTCTTAGGGATGAGGCCCGATCTTGGTTTGCTGGCTTGGATAAGAGAAGGATCGCCACTTGGGCACAACTCCAAGCAGAGTTTCTCACCAACTTCTTCCCGCCCAGTGTCATGATGAAGAGGAAGTCCGACATCACTCACTTCAGTCAGAAGTATGACGAGACCCTTTATGAAGCTTGGAAGAGATACAATGAGCTATTGAGGATGTGTCCGACCATGGGATCGATCTTGAGATGTAGGTGTGCCACTTTTACGAGGGACTGAACCCTCACACGAAAGAGTTAATGGATGCTTCTGCCAGAGGCCTTCTTGATGGAGATATGTCCAATCCAAAAGAAAACAAGGCGCAGCCGCTAGTCGTGCATGATGGTCCAATCACAAGGGCACGAGCTAAGCAAAACAAAGAATATGGCTAGGCATTTTATATATTTAATTCTAGCAAAGTAAAGTTAGCATGCATATTAGTTATTTCATTAATTTAGATTCATGGATGTAAATGTGACCATATGAATATAAATGTGGTCACATGAATAATATTTATTAAATAGGTTACATTTGCATTCAATTTTGGATTATTCATTATTCATGAACGTAAATATGGTCATGAATAATAGTAATCATGTAGGATAATATTTGCATTCATTTTTAGATTACATGTCATTTAGTAGTGATTTTCGGTTACTTTTGGAGTCATGTTTTGTCCTATAAATATAGGCTTGTAATCACTCTTGAAGGACACACTTGATTTGATAATAAACTTTATACTTGTGAGTGAATTCTCTTTGTAGAGTATTTCATTTATTTGAGAACTTATCAAGATTTGTGAGCAAAATCTTGTGGCGTTCAACCATACCAAGGTTCTTGGCTTAATTATAGCCAACGGGTCAAGGTTTTGTTAAGCTCTAGGAAAGATCAAACCAGATTTTCGATTTGGGGAGAACGCTGCCTATTTTATACGTTGAGTTCTTGGATCAATATATCCAATGGGTTCTTCGTCCGTATCAGTTTGGTATCAGAGCAATCTTGTATTGATCTGATTTCCTATCCATTTTTTTTAATTTCTATTGTTATTACTTTTATTTTTCTCCTTACTTTGATTTTTAAAAAAGAAAAGAAAAGAAATAAAAAGAAAAAAGAAAAGAAAAGTTAACAAAAAAAAAGGGCAGAAGAGCAAAAAAAAAACTCTATATTCATTATAGAATATATATTTTTATATATCAAAATTTCTAGTTTTCATTACTCGTAAAAAAAATATTGAATGCTAATTTATTTTTATTCTTTGATTGATTTGTTCTTTTACTTAGAAGTCCTACAATTGAGAATTGAGTGGTAAAAGGCATTGAGTGGTGAGATCATTTAAGGGGAGGTAAAAGCCTAAGAATGATATACACGAGTGTTTTGTAAGGAATTCATTATTATTATTTTTTTTGGTAAAACACGAGTGTTGGGATATATCATGGAAGAAACAAGAAATCAAGGAGATTTGATGTTACAAGCCATGCAACAACAATTTGCAAGATTTGGAACGATCCTTGAAAATATAACTAATCGATTGGAGAGGTTGGAGCGACGAACACCACGAGAGAATTCCAATCCTCAACGTGACAAAAGGAGGCATGAAGAATCTAAGGGGGAGCTTTTGGTTGTGAGGAGGACTCTCAACGTACAAATCAAAACTGATGAACAACAAAGAGAAAGCATCTTTCATACACGATGGTGGAAGTTGTACCAATGTTTTTAGCTCTGAAATGGTGGAGAAGTTAAACTTGACCACTATGAAGCATCCTCATCCATATAAGCTACAATGGCTTAATGAATGTGGAGAAATTCGTGTGACTAAATAAGTATTGATTTCATTCTCTATTGGTACTTATTCTGATGAAGTTCTTTGTGATGTGGTGCCAATGCATGCTACTCATATTCTCTTGGGAAGACCTTGGCAATTTGATCGAAGAGTGACATATGATGGATTTCTCAACAAATATTCTTTCAAGCATAAAAACAAGTCAATCATGCTTGTCTCATTGAGTCCTCAACAAGTGCAAGAAGATCAATGCAAAATGTCGCAGTCAAGGAAGGCTAGAGAAAATGAGAGTGAGAGAAGTGAGGTGGAAAAAAATAAATTGTGTGAAAAAAAAAAGAATGGAGAGAAAAATAAGAGTGTGGGAATGGAGAAACAAATTTTTGTATCTCTTTTGCAGGAATATGAAGATGTCTTCCCGAATGAAGATCCATGTAGATTATCTCCATTAAGAGATTCGAGGACGAATCATTTTGAAGAGGAAGGGAATGATGGAGATATGTCGCATCCAAAAGAAAACAAGGCGCAGCCGCTAGTCGTGCATGATGGTCCAATCACAAGGGCACGAGCTAAGCAAAACAAAGAATATGGCTAGGCATTTTATATATTTAATTCTAGCAAAGTAAAGCTAGCATGCATATTAGTTATTTCATTAATTTAGATTCATGGATGTAAATGTGACCATATGATTATAAATGTGGTCACATGAATAATATTTTTTCAATAGGTTACATTTGCATTCAATTTTGGATTATGCATTATTCATGAACATAAATATGGTCATAAATAATAGTAATCATGTAGGATAATATTTGCATTCATTTTTAGATTACATGGTAGTGATTTTTGGTTACTTTTGGAGTCATGTTTTGTCCTATAAATATAGGCTTGTAATCACTCTTGAAGGGCACACTTGATTTGATAATAAACTTTATACTTGTGAGTGAATTCTCTTTGTAGAGTATTTCATTTATTCGAGAACTTTTCAAGATTTGTGAGCAAAATCTTGTGGCGTTCAACCATACCAAGGTTCTTGGCTTAATTATAGCCAACGGGTCAAGGTTTTGTTAAGCTCTAGGAAAGATCAAACCAGATTTTTGATTTGGGGAGACCGCTGCCTATTTTATACGTTGAGTTCTTGGATCAATATATCCTATGGGTTCTTCGTCCGTATCACTTCTCATGAAAAAGAGTGGAGAAGAAGGGATGCAACCTCTTACAGACATGGCCCTCAACAGTCATCATTGGCCTAGTGAAAGGCAGAAGGGAGTCAAGGCAGTGACCACTACTCCAGAAGTTGATGTGGTGGCAGAAGTGAAGAAGCTTCGAGAAGAGTTCGCAAAGTTGGAGACCGGTAGGGCTTCCATAGCAGCAGTGTCAGATCCAAACATGGACATCATTCCTATTGAGGCAGACTACATCTACCGTGGAAGCAGTTCGAGCACCTCCAATACCGTTGAAGTGAATTATGCTAATGGAGGTTACAACAACAACAACTACCGAGGAAACAATCGAGGGTACAATTACAGTGCTAAGAACCATCCTGATTTTTCTTATTCTAACCCTTATGCAGTTGAGAACCCTCCACCAGGGAACAGTGTTGGAGCCGGGGGAGAAATTGTGGAGAAGAAGAGGTCAGTGCTGGAGAAGACACTCGACAAGTTCATCAAAAGCTCCGACAATAGGTTTGGCAAGGTGGAAACTGAAGTGAGAAACATGTCCACTCACATGCAGCATATGACGAAGCACCTTCAGATGCTCGACACGCAGCTCAGTCAGATTGCTACTACTTTGAGCAATCAACCCAAGCCAGGTCAGCTCCCCAGCACCATAGAAGTCAATCTAGACATGGCAAAACAAGTCAATGCCATTTCTTTGAGGTCTGGAGCGAGGTACAAAGGCCCGGAGATGCCCCAAGATGAGTTTGGGGGAGAAGAGGAGAAAATTTCCACTGGAATGACCTCTGTGTCGACCGACAACCGGGGTGTTGATACGTGCGTAAATTGACTTATATTTTGGTGTGTTTGTGTTCTTGTTTTGGTTATTTTACACCCGTATCATAGGTTTTTCTTCATGGTTGGTTGTGTTTTGGTTTGGTTTTCGTGTTTTGGGTGTTTCATGTGTGTAGGTTCAGTTTTGAGCATAATCAAGCATTTTCGGTGGAGTTTCGGTGGAAAATTGCACGGAGTTGGAGGTTTTGAGGTGTTGCCCACCCGAGCCGGTGTAGGACCGGCCGAGCTGCATTTCAGAGAGCTCGACCGGTCGAGCTTGTGCAGGCTCGGCCGAGCTGCATTTCAGAGAGCTCGACCGGCCGAGCGTGTGCAGGCTCGGCCGAGCCATGGTTCAAGGAGAGGCTCGGTCGAGCCCGTTTTGGACCGGGCGAGCAGCCCTGTTGCTCAACAATTTGGCGGTTTCTAACTTCGACCGGGCGAGCCATTCTTCGACCGGGCGATCCGAGGGTCAATTTTCTTGTCTATAAAAGGGGGAGAATTGAAATTAGAGAAAACTTTTGGTCATATTTCATTTTTAGAAGTTAGAATTCTCTCTCACGATCGTAACTACCTTTCTTCTCATCCACAACCAAGGAGCTTCAACCACATTCCTTGGAGGAAATTTGAAGAATCAAGCTTGGTAGATCAAGACACAAGACCTAATTAGGGAAGAATCTTCTTTGTATTCTCAATTGTAATGATTTTCAACAATTCCTATTTTGTAATTGCACAATTGATGGATATGATGAGCTAAACTTCTATTGGATGTTGACTTGAGAGAGGATGCATGAAATTAGAATTGATTTTTGCTTGTTTACCTTTCTATGTGAGATTGGAGCATGTTAGAGCCTTTTCACAATCCCTAAGTGTAGGTATTAGCCAATTTAGGTGATGATTGATACGAGTATTGCAGCCGTTAAGCGGATATGAGTGTCGCGATTAGCATGTTTCCTTGTGTTACTTTATCTAATCCATGTGCGGGTAGATTGCATAGGGCAATGATTCACGTTCCTTTTGGAGTGAGCTATAGCCGATAACGTGACTGTTTGAGGTGGTAGTTTCATCAACGGTCGGTTTACCGTGACAGGGGATCGACTAGGGTAGGGTGAGAGTCCATCCTCATAGGAATTAAATTGAGTTTACAACAAATATCGGCCTAATGGATTGCATCCAAACTTGATTCAACATCCTCTTTTCTTTAATTGCGTACTTCGTTGTCTTGATTTACCGGTGATTGGATATTGATTGTGTGAGTTGTTGATGAAATGATGATGATTTGTTATGTTTGGTTAGTTAGATTTACATTGCTTTCTTAGGATTTTAGACAAAACTCAACGACTTGAAATTTACCTAGCTACCAAACTTCACTCGGTACTTTAGTACTCTAATAGGCGAAGCGGAGAAGGAACCGGGTCGACAATTTATTCTTTGACAAGCTCTCTAGAGGGTGAACTTCTAGAGGCACGTCAGGTGTCGACCAACATAGAGGTCATAAAGAAGCAAACGTACCAAGGGATGATGAGGAGTCGATAGACCCGACTTTGACCTCTGTGTTGACTGACACCCGTATGTCGACCGACACAGAGGACTACCCAACCTGAAAATCCCACTTCCAAAGCTGTTCCAGCCCCTCCGATGCTCTTTCCCCAAAGATTTGCAAAGAGAAAGGAGGATTCCAAGTTTGCTCGGTTTGTGGAGAATCTCAAGAAGGTCAACATCAACATTTCATTGATAGAGGCTCTCCGTGAGATCCCGGCTATATGATGTTCTTGAGTAAGCTGATGAGTGAGAAAAAGCCGATAATTGCGAATGAAACTATTTTCATTCATGAACAATTCAGTGTTCTTTTGCAGAAATAATTTCCGATGAAAAGATCCAACCCGGGGTGTTTCTCTATTCCAATCGAGATTGGGGAGAGAGTTCAAGAATGTGTTGTGTGACACTGGAGCAAGTATCAACTTGATGCTTTACTCAGTCTACAAGAAGTTACAGATTGGCGAGATGAGGCCAACCACAATCACTCTCCAAATGACAGATCGCTCAATTTCTCGAGCAAGAGGAGTAGTTGAGGATATTTTGATTAGAGTAGGACATCTTTTTTTTTTTTTGCTGATTTTGTTGTGTTGGAAGTGCAGGAAGAGCATGGGATGCCCTTGATACTTGGAAGAGAGTTCTTGAGGACAAGTGGTGCCTTGATTGATTGTTGAAGTTGAGAGATTACACTTCAAGGAAATGATGAGATGATCACCTTTGTGATCGATAAGAGTTTGAAGGAAGCAGCTTGCCATAACATTTCTACCTTGAGGAAGATGAAGAAGCCGTCGAGATCGAATGGGAGCAAGGAAACGAGATGGTAAAATTGCCAATTACACCATCTTCTTCCGAGCTCACCACTGTTATTCATCGGATGGTCTATATGATCGATGCAAGGAGGCGACGAGTCTGGACCCAACCTCCTTGGTGAAGGATCCCTATCATCAAGCCACGACAATAACTAAGGCACTGAATGATAGGTAACACATTATTTTACTTGCTTTATTTCTATTTTTCTATTTTACCAAGGAAGTATTGAGATTGATTTGGAAATGGCTAATCCGGGGGCAGATACCATGAGGATTGGAGAGTTGGGAAGACAAATTGAATTGATGAAGGCATTGCTCAATGAGAGGAATGGTCCTCGTAGGCCACTCCAAAATCTTTTTCGACCTCAAGTAGAGCCGTTAACCGGTGGTTTCCGACTTGGAGTAAATGCCACGCAGTTTGAAATCAAGCCTCAATTGGTTCAAATGATTCAAAATAATCAATTTGGAGGACATGCTACCGAGGATCCGAATGTGCACATATCCCAATTTTTGGAAATCACGGATACCATTAAGATCAATCAAGTTCCTCAAGACTTGATTCGGATGCGATTATTCTCATTTTCATTGAGAGATTCGGCAAGGCATTGGTTTAAGGGTCTAGACAAGACAAATATAGCCACATGGGAAGAGTTAAGGGAGAAGTTCCTCTTCAAATTTTTTCCACCAAGTCTTACCATGAAGAGAAGGGCAGATATTACCTTATTCGGACAAAGATATGATTAATCTCTATATGAGGCATGGGATAGGTTCCGAGAGCTCATACGGAAGTGCCCAAGCCATGGTTTTTCCAAAAGTCAACAAATATGCCAATTCTATGGTGGATTGGAGTCTGAGATGAAAATGTTGTTGGATGCGTCTTCGGGAGGAGTGTTCCTTGAATTGGAAGAGGATGAAGCTTGGAGTTTGATTGAGCGGATAGCTAATAATAGTAGTCAATGGCCAAGGAGAAGAAGGGACTACGACGAAGTGAACACAGTGAGAGTAGCAAGTGGTATAGAAGTATTGCAAGATCAAATGGCTTCAATGGAAGAGAAGATCGAGATATTAATGTGTGAAGCCGAGAGACGAGGTAAAGGATATGGAAGAGAAGGGTACTCTATGGGAGTCCCAATGAGAAGATATCAAGAATTGAGGCATGAGCCATACGGTGGAGACTCTATATTTGATCCGTGGGACAATAGGAGTGAGTCGTCACAAGTGTGGGAGAATTATTCAAATCCTTTATATCTGGAAGAGGAAGAGAGGATGCCGGAAGTGGAAGGAAATTTTGAGTGGAAGTGCGAAAGAAACGATACATGTTTGAAGGAGATTAAATCACAAGTGGCGTGCATAGTGAATCAATTAAATCATGAGGAAGAAAGTCCCTTGGAGGGTGCTTGTGGAGTAATAACCACTAGAAGTGGGTTGTCTTATGATGGACCAAAGCAAGGGACACATGAAAGCGAGAAAGAAAAGGTTGATGGAGTTATTAAGAAGAAGGTTACGTTCAAAGAAGAAGAAGAAGTCATACCAAGAGAAGCTAAATATCAAGATGCAACGGTAAAGAAATCCACTGAAAAAGAAGCAAATCCTTCCATGCCTTATCCTCAACGATTTGAGAAGAGTAGGAAGAACAAGAAGTTTGCTTGATTTCTTGAACTTTTGAGCAAGATTCATATAAACCTTCCTTTACTAGAGGTATTACAAGAAATGTCGGGACATGTCAAGATGTTGAAAGAGATGTTTACTCAAAAAAGTAAGTTTGGGATTGGTGAATATGAGACGGTGTACCTATTTGAAGAATGTAGTGCAGTGATTCAAAGATAGATGCCATTCAAAAGGCAAGATCCAGGCAGTTTCACTATTTCTTGTGTGATTAGAGGAGTTGAAGTCACTCGTGCTTTGTGTGATTCCGGAGCCAGCATTAATCTAATGCCATTGTCTTTGTTCAAGAAATTGGAAATTGGGGAGATTAAAGCCACCACCATGACACTTCAAATGGCGGATAGGTCCTTGTCATATCCTAAAGGGATTGTTGAGGATGTGCTAGTAAAAGTGCGAGATTTTATATTTCCGGCTGATTTTGTGATACTTGACATGGAAGATGACGGAGATGTTCCTCTTATTTTGGGAAGGCCGTTTTTGTCCATGGGAGGAGCTTTGTTTGACATGAAACATGGCCAACTAACTTTTCAATTTGATGGAAAAAGAATCACTTTTTCTTTTCCCGAAGCCATGAAGAGGCCATGTAGAGATAGTGAGGTGGTGAATGAAAGAACATTTGAGAAGTATGAGGGGAAACTTGAAGAGACTCCAATGTAAGAATCAACAGTTGTCAAGCCATGGAATGAAACAGATCAAGAAGAGAGAGTTTCAAAGGACACGAGACTCATTCCGAGGATGAGTGGCAATGTGATTAATGAAGGCATGGGGGATAAGAGTTCAAGCTTTGTGATGAAATCTAAGGAAAGTGTGAGTGATGTTGAAGAAGGAAAGGAAATGGAAGATACGAAGATGAAGAGTGATGAAGTCAAAGAAAAGGAGATAGAAGTGGTGCAAGAGGAAGAACCACAAAAGGAGGGTGAAGTGTTACCTCAAGAAGATGAGGAGGATAAGAGCACCGACGAGTTGGTGCAACATGAGGATTGTATGAAGAACGGTGATAATGAGATACCTTCACCCGAGGGAATTCAAGAAATTCCAATTTTTAAACAACTATTCAAAGAAGAGTATGAGGAGAAGTCTATAATGGGAGGACTATGTGGAGAAATGGTGTTTGTTTTTCCTTCCCGGTTAATCGAAAATGTTGAAAAGGAGGTGGTGCTAACAAAGAAGGTGAATGAGGTTTACGAGCTAGTTGATAAAGAAGACAAATTGAGGAGATGTAATAATTCCGATGTTGTATTTGAAAGGTCATTGGTGATTGAGACATGGTTAGATGGGGTGTTAGATAGCATGCTTGTGTTGAGAAAATTTCGAGTAGTAATGAGTGTGAGTTTGGTTGGAGGTAGCGTAGGAAGAAGATCAATCAATGAGTCGCTTCCAAGCAATATGCGATCGGCAGAGAAAGGTATACACAAAATTCACAAGATTTTTGACAACGGATGATTCGGTAAGGTCGTCTAGCTACCAACGTTAAGGAAGCGCTTGTTGGGAGGCAACCCAACCAATTTTGTTTCTTGTGTTTAATTTCTTTTAGTTGCTTTTATTTTGAATAAATGATTAGTTGTTTGGTTTTATGTTTGTAGGAGCAGCTACAGGATAGAGTTGAGCAGTGACGCACCGACTACCTTTTTACAAATTTAGTCTAACTTGACTAAATTTGGGGGGATTGGTCGGTAGTTGGTGCTCTGGGTTATCTCTCTTCTCTATCCCTTTATCATCATTATCACTCTTCTTTAGTTTGTGTGTTTAGTTTAGCTAATTTGAATAATGATTCGGAATTCGATTTGGTTGTATTATGATCTACTTATATTACTATGGTTGTGGATTTGTTGTGAATTTTTGGATGATTTGGATGATTGAATGGATAGATCTTTTATGGACAAGTTTACTTGTGCTTAATTCTTTCGATTTGGCATTGGTATGTGGAATGTATTGTGGTTTGGAATGAATGGTGGAACTTGGGCATATTGCTTTATTTTTGTTGAATGAATGCTTGGATTGTGGAAGTTGGTGGAAATGAGAACTTAATTGGCTAGGTTATGCTCAAGTTTTTGGTGGTGTGTTGTTTTGAGTAGGTGCAAATAAGGAATGGAGAGCGGTGATCGTGCATACTGATGGGTAACGCTTTCTATCGTTCTTCTACCGTGTAGTTTTAATTACATTTGTGTTTTGGAATGTAGATTGTTTTAGGATTGTTGTGTGCTTGTGTTTGTGTGTGATGAACCCGAATTAGACTTGAGATTTAATCATGATTTACTTAGGGAAGTTCGATGCCTACTTTAACCAATGATAGAGCGGAATCGATTTGTCAAAGCATGATTTGAGTTTAACTTTTGAATTGCCGAGTTTTGTGTGTGGTTAATGCATAGGACTTGACAAAAAGCTGTGAGGTTTGAGCCATGATATTGTCATATCTATTTCGTTTGTGAGTGGCAAGATTGAGAGTACGAGATCTAGAACTTGCATCCGTTCTCTATCTATTGGCATGAGTGTGTAACTAGAAAATGATCTTAGGCCATCGATTCTTAGTACTACCTTTCACACCGGGAGTATAAGGTGATTGTTATCATGATTTTGCCCTTCATATCTTCGACCCCCGTGATTGAGCTTTATTGGTGAATTTTCCTTGATATAATTAGGATCAAGTTTGGGGGGAAAGAGTGTATGAGGGTGAATACGGTGATGAGAGTTGGGTTGGGAATTGATTGGTTTGTATTGATAAGCAATGTTGAGGCATGAAAGAATGAAATGAAGGATTGTTGTTGATCCTAGAAAAAATGAGCACCTACAAAAATTTTGGTGCAAGTGTATGAAAAAAAAAAGAAAAAAAAGTGTGTCGTGAAGCACCGACAAGATGAATAAAAGATGGTGCTAGAAAAGAAAAAAAAAAGAAGAAAGGAAAAAAGAAAAATTGGGTTGTGAAATGAAAAGCCTCGGGGTTAGTAGTGGTTCGAAAAGAATAAGTTTGGGGGTTTTGGGAAATTGAGAAGTTTAGTCACTTTGGCCCAAAACCACCCACCTTTTAGTTAGCCACGTTACAACCCGTGAAAAGACCTTTTTGATTCTAGAAACTAACTCGTTGTAGTATAGTGGTGAGAGTGGATGCAAGCCTATGGAAATCAAGCTCGATATCTTGTGAATGTGTGAATCTCATCATCCCTAAACACGTAAGGGAGTGCTTTCGTTTCTTGTATCCAATCTTGATGAGTGGTTCATGTCCTTGGCATTAACCTAGTTACAAAGTTAGGTGATAATCTCGTTTTACTTGAGCATGCTAAGATAACTTTGATGAGCTATGAGGAATCATTTGAGGTAGGTTGAGAACTTTTCTTTGTTTTAATTGAGGACAATCAAAGGTTTAAGTTTGGGGGATTATGATACGTGCGTAAATTGACTTATATTTTGGTGTGTTTGTGTGCTTGTTTTGATTATTTTACGCCCGTATCATAGGTTTTTCTTCATGGTTGGTTGTGTTTTGGTTTGGTTTTCGTGTTTTGTATGTTTCATGTGTGTAGGTTCAGTTTTGAGCATAATCGAGCATTTTCGGTGGAGTTTCGGTGGAAAATCGCACGGAGTTGGAGGTTTTGAGGTGTTGCCCGCCCGAGCCGGTGTAGGACCGACCGAGCTACATTTCAGAGAGCTCGACCGGTCGAGCTTGTGCAGGCTCGGCCGAGCTGCATTTCAGAGAGCTCGACCGGCCGAGCGTGTGCAGGCTCGGCCGAGCCATGGTTCAAGGAGAGGCTCGATCGAGCCCATTTTGGACCAGGCGAGCAACCCTGTTGCTCAACAATTTGGCGGTTTCTAACTTCGACCGGGCGATCCGAGGGTCAATTTTCTTGTCTATAAAAGGGGGAGAATTGAAATTAGAGAAATCTTTTGGTCATATTTCATTTTTAGAAGTTAGAATTCTCTCTCACGATCGTAACTACCTTTCTTCTCATCCACAACCAAGGAGCTTCAACCACATTCCTTGGAGGAAATTTTAAGAATCAAGCTTGGTAGATCAAGACACAAGACCTAATTAGGGAAGAATCTTCTTTCTATTCTCAATTGTAATGATTTTCAACAATTCCTATTTTGTAATTGCACAATTGATGGATATGATGCGCTAAACTTCTATTGGATGTTGACTTGAGAGAGGATGCATGAAATTAGAATTGATTTTTGCTTGTTTACCTTTCTATGTGAGATTAGAGCATCTTAGAGCCTTTTCACAATTCCTAAGTGTTGGTCCCGGATTATCAGGGTATAACTTGGCAGCGGAAAATGTGTTTAGTCGTTTCTTGCACTCTGCTGGTTACTCAGCTGACTGGGACCTTGTCAGCTGGTAAGTCAACTTGCACTCGGCGTACTTAGCTGACTGGCGACTGGCTCGTCAGCTGGTAGCTCAAGACTTAGTATATTTTTAGCCTTGTTTGCACAGTTATATCAGTTTTCAGATATACACCAACACTTGGGTGCTGGGTTTTAAATCAGTATGAAATGCAGAAAGCTGATAAAAGACAAAGGATTTATAGTGGTTCGATCAACTGATCTACGTCCACTCTCCAGTCGAAGCACTGGAAATTTCACTAAGAGTAATCGGGTACAAGCATCCTACGATCTATCTCTAGCTGGTGAATGCCTCGTCCACCAGTTCACTAGATCAACCGCTCCCGGCCTTGTCCTTCTTCAACTCTGATCCGCTGGTGGAGTGCGAGCACGTCACTTCAACCTCCACAGCTTCACTGGGTGTTTAGTTCTCCCAAGAACGTATCTTCTTAATACGGCAAAAGCCCGTAATAACTCAAGTGCTGGCTGGCACAAGAGCTGCTGTGAACTTCCTCGGAAGAGAAAGATCACCAAAGAGATCAGTAACTTACAAGCTGGAAGCTTGAAGTCTCGTGTTTGAATAAATCAACACACGGTAAGCTTTTAGAAAAGCCTCGAAAGTTTTTGCACTTCTACTTGCTTGAGCGTAATAAATTTCAGACTTTCGGTAGGTGAAGAGTATTGAATGTCAGGAAGCAAGCGTCTTAAATGTTGGTGGTTCCGACCTATTTATAGACGCGAGATCCGATTCAAATATTCTAGCCGTTTGGATACATCCGGAAAAGGTCTCTGTCTTCGCATGTCCTTCTGATGGCGGCAGGTAGGAATTTCCGGAAAGCGCCATGCTTTTGTCCACTTTATCTGACATTGATCTCTTTATGTCAGAACGACACTATTCGTCAGTACGAGGAATCCGAACTGGTGTCTTGAACTGATAGACTTTAAGGTATCCTCCCTTAAAGTCATACTCTGTCAGTTAATTCCTCGACGAATCTTCTTTTTGTCTCTAAGACACTGGGAGAGAGAATCTGGAATTCTGCTGGTAACATCCGACTGGTAGATCATTCTGGTGATCTTGTGCTGGCAGTCTCTGCTGGTGACTTGCGCTGGCACAATCTAAGTCTACCAATATGTCTGATGTTAACTCTTGGAATCTCCCATGACTGGTGGCTTCACCGCTGGTGAACAGTGTCAGTGAGAACACATATTCTGCTGGTAGGATTTGTCAGCCGCCTGCTGGTGAAATCCTTCCCAACTGGTGAACAGTAACCAGTCATTAGCTCTTTCTCATGCTGGTGAACAGTGTCAGCACGAGTCTTTGTCAGTCGCTTGCTGGTGAGACTTCTCTCAACTGGTAAGTACATCTCATGCTGGTGAACAGTGTCAGCATGAGTCTTGATCAGCTGCGACTTACAACTCAAAAGACCTAAACAGGACTTTACATTTGAGACTAGAGCTATTCTAGAGACAAACTGACGCTGGTAGGACTTAGGATTTGATCCACCAAAACACCAAACTAGAATCTAAACCAGTAGCTACTGGGGAAAGGAAACTTAGCCAAATTTCCCAACAATTTCCCCCTTTTTGGTGCGATCAAAGCCTAACCAGCGAGCACTCAGCTGATGAGAAAAGTTACAGAAAATTTCAGGGTTTTACAAATAAGCCTATCAGATCTAAACCCATGAAACCACTTCCTCACATCAGCTCTAACTAAAAAATCTTCCCCCTCAAACCAGGAGAGATATTGCTCGTTTAAGATATGAAAAAATGAGATCAGAGCAAAAAAATTTAAAGTGTTTGATACGAGTGCTGGTGCTGATTACACTGGAAGTGTAAGTTCAGCTGGTAAGTAAATACTTAGACAATTTGTTGGACAATAAGGAATTGTCATCAACATGTCAGTAATCAATCCATTAATGATGTAGCATTACATGTACAGGAAGGATAACTGACTAATCTAGCTGATAAGCATTTACTTACAACAAAAATGAAGAAGCTAGACTATGGCTGAGAAGATGATCCTGGTGATTGAGTTCTGCTGGTTAAGGACCTCAGGATCTCAGTGAGCGCTGCCATATCTTGTCTGCTCTTCTCCCTTTCCTCAGCAGCTATCCTCCTCTCCTCTTCAGCAAGACGGGCTCTCTCAGCCTCAGCTCGTGCTCGCGTACTTTCCCCCTCTTGGATCCGCGCCAAAAAGGAGGACACTCCAGTGGTGAATGACTCCATCTGTTGAGTCATCTCGGTTCGGAAACTGGCGAAGCGCTGGTCCATCCTGGCATCAATGATTGCAAGAAGCTGCGCAGGGGGATGGATCTCGGAGATTGGCTGTGCTGAAACTTCAAGGGAAGAGGAGGGCACATCAGGTGCGGAAGGAGCCGCTGCTGGTTCAGATGCAGCTGATATCTCCATCGGGGCTGGCTCCTCCGCTGGCACTGCAGCTGCTGCTGGTGCCTCTGCTGGTACATCAGCTGCCGCTGACTCCTCTACTTGTACGTCTTCAGCTGGCTCCTCAGCTGATTCCACCACTGGCACTGCGGCTGGAGCTGGCTGGACTTCTTCAAGAACAGGTGGGGCTGTGAATTCCACCACTTGCCAGTCCATAGAATCAGGGACGAGATCGCCCGAGATAATAGGAACAGGAGGGACGGCAAGGGTCAGCCACAAACCACGAAAGAGATCCTCCTCTACCAAGTGGTCTACCAGCAAAGCGCAGGCAGCCATGTCGAACAATATAGCATTGTAGGGAGGGATCCTCGGGAGGGTAACCAGCACTTTGAGGCATCGGAGCGCGTACGTCAGCTGGTACCCCCGACTGGTGACTCGGAACTGGAGGAAGGGTAACTTGACCTTTTTCAGTGGCGGGAGGCCGGAGCTTCCAGTCAGCTGCCTATACTCAGCAATCGACGCTTGATTCTCCTTGTAGACAGTTGCTGGGGGCATTCAGGATCAGTGCCCATGAAAGCATGAGCCCACTCCTCCTCCGCTCTCCAGTAGCCAAGACCCAGCCTGGCATAAAGAACCGCCCGCTTCTCCACCGTCAGCAGGCGCTGGCATCGATCAAAAATCCGCCACCTCCGGAACTCCAGACATAGGTCCGGATCCACCCTCCAGAGTCGTCGGTAGCTGGATATCATCTCGTCATTGATGGCATTCTCCACTTCCGCCGTGATATTCTCCGCATATTCATAGAGGGTGGAATTGTAGTATTCCACTGGCTGCAAGGGCAGGCACCAGTCAGAGATTCTGGAGGCATAGACCGACTGGTGGGGGAGTCCGTTGATGGGGATGATGTTGAATGCTGAAGCCTCAGGCACTCGTGAACTTAGAAAAGCCATGTCCCCGCGGAGCTCCCACCGATGTACTCCTGTCACCAGCGACTGAAAGGTGTCTTCATCGACCAGCTGGTGCTCTTGGATGCAGAGCATGTAAGGTCGCCTCTCAGTACGTGCGCGCCTAGCTGGTGATGAAGAGGATGCAACTGGCCGCCTGGAAGTTGATGTCGAGGCATCTGTAGATCGGGGGCGACTGGCAGGACGACGAGCCTTGTCATCAATGTCTGGGAACAGATCCCTTGGCTCCATCCTCTGCACCATGGAGTAATGAACTACCTCCTCAGCTGGCTCCTGCTCTGGCTCCTCAGCCCTTGGTTCCTCTGCATCCTCGGATTCAGAACTGACATCCGAGAAGCTCGCCAGTTGTACCGGGGTGGTCGCCCGCTCTTCTTCTCCTCCACTGGCACCCCCTTGCGCGGCCAGTGGGTCTTCCGCAGCTCCTCCACTGGCTTCCCCTTGCGCAGCCAGTGGGACGTCGTCACCTCCACCATCCCCTTGCACGGGTGGAGGGACATCAGCAACTTCCTCTTCTTCCTGGTACTGGTCCACGATAGACATAATGTCTTCGTCAGCACCCATCACCAGCAGGCGTTCAAAGGTTTCTTCAGGAATGAGCTCGCCTGGTGGTGCTGGTGCTGGGCGGCCGGCACTTGAGATTTCGAGTGCTTTTCCTTTGCCCTTGGCCGCCAGACTCATCTGTTCTACCAGCTCTGCCTGGCGCCTGGCCTCTGTCTCTGCCTTGATCTTGGCAAACCTCTCATCCCTGGCCGCCAGCTCCGCCTCTCTCTTCTGCTTTGCCAGCAGAGCCCGGAGCCTTGACTTGGCCTGCTTCTTCCTCACAATGGAGGCACTTTTCTCTTTCTTCGCCTGTTCCATCACCCGCTGAGCCTGGGTCATAATCCTCTTACGCTTACGGGTCATCTTCTCCAGCGTCTCCTCTTCAGTCAGCCCCAGTATGTTCTTCTTAACTGGGATGGAGATCTTCCCAGACTCAGGGTCATATGCAACAGCTGACGGTGGCTGCTGGTGCTGGGAAGTCTTGGGCTTCTTGTGGGTTGGCTTCTTGGTGACTGGTACAAGTTGTACGTCCCTTGGGTGAATACCAGTCGCCTCAGCCACTACGCCTTCCATTGTTTCGAAAAGAGACTCCGTCTCCAGCTTCCTCTTCAGCTCTGCCCTTGCCTCTGCTGTCAGCGGGAGAGCCACAACTGGCACATGCTCTCCCAGGTCTTCTGAGTCCTCCTCAGAAACGACCTCAGCAGGGTCCACTGCTGACTTCCCTTTCAGCCTTCGTGGCTTCTTGTAATCTGGGTGAGGCAGCTTCACCTTCGTGGCTGGTATGAAGTCGGAACCAACCAGTTGTTCCCCCTGATCCACGCCATCACCCAGTTCCATCTCCAGGATGTGGCTGATCCTCAGCCCGAAGGATACGGCATGGGCAAACCTCCCTTCCGTTGGCACGATGGAGTTCCGCGCCACATTCTCCAGCAACCGGCCAAAGAAAAATTCGGCCCAATTGCCCTGAACTCCATCCACCAGGGCACACATCACGGAGAACTTCCGCAGGCTCAACTCGGCGTACGAGCCGACTTCACATTGTAGCATGCGAACTACAATGTCGCACACCATCTGCCAGTACTCCTCCATCTCGGACTTCTTCATGCCAGTCCGGAAGGCGGTGACTTCTGGCTTCTTCCACTGCGCCCATCTCCTCCTGAATTCCACCGTATCATCCTGATGATACGTGGCCACTTCCTCTCCTTCATTCCTCAGGCCGAAGAGATTGGCGAGGTATTCGGCGGTGACGGTGATCAAGTGACCAAAAATGGAAGTTGTGAAAGACTTCCTGTCGTCAGCTATCACGGCCCGAGCGTAGAACTCGGCTACCATGTGTGGATGAAAAGTTTGGGGTGTCGCCGTCAGGTACTGTCGGAGCTCTTCTCGGTCAATCATCTCCAT
>JAPKLW010000279.1:630501-665650 GCA_026898455.1 Plectranthus barbatus | reverse complement strand
TGTACTAAACACTTAATCATATATGCTTTCAGTATACAATCCCAACAGCTCTCCCACTGACGGATGAGGCAAAGGCTCAGCTGAAGAGGAAGCTGGAGACGGAGTCTCTTTTCGAATCAATGGAAGGCGCGGTGGCTGAGGCGACTGGTATCCACCCAAGGGATGTACAACTGGTACCAGTCACCAAGAAGCCTACCCACAAGAAGCCCAAGACTCACCAGCACCAGCAGCCACTGTCAGCTGTTGCATACGACCCTGAGTCTGGGAAGATCTCCATCCCAGTCAAGAAGTCCGTTTTGGGACTGACTGAGGAAGAGACGCTGGAGAGGATGACCCGGAAGAGGAAGAGGGTCCAAACCAGAGCTCAGCGGGTGGTGGAGCAGGCGAAGAAGGAGCAGCAAGCCTCCATAGTCAGGAAGAAGCAAGCCCAGGCAAGGCTGAAGGCCTTGGCCGACCAGCGGAAATTAGAGGCTGAGCTGGCAGCCCGCGATGAAGCCTATGCAAAGGTGCAGGCTGAGCATGAGGCCAGGCGCCAGGCAAAGCTGGCTGAACAAATGAGTCTGGCGGCCAAGGGCAAAGGAAAGGCGCTCGAAATCTCAAGTGCCGGCCGCCCAGCACCAGCACCACCAGGCGAGCTCCTACCTGAAGATACCTTTGAACGCCTGCTGGTGATGGGTGCTGACGAAGACATTATGTCTATCGTAGACCAGTACCAGGAGGAAGAGGAAGCTACCGATGTCCCTCCACCCGTGCAAGGGGGTGGTGGAGGTGACGACGTCCCACTGGCTGCGCAAGGGGAAGCCAGTGGAGGAGCTGCAGTAGACCCACTGGCCGCGCAAGGGGGTGCCAGTGGAGGAGAAGTGGTGCGGGCGACCACCCCGGTAAAACTGGCGAGCTTCTCGGATGTCAGCTCAGACTCCGAGGATGCAGAGGAAGCAAGGGCTGAAGAGCCGGAGCAGGAGCCAGCTGAGGAGGTGGTATCTCACTCTATGGTGCAGAGGATGGAGCCCAGGGATCTGTTCCCCGATATTGATGATAAGGCTCGACGTTCTGCCAGTCGCCCCCGATCTACAGATGCCTCGACATCAACTTCCGGGCGGCCAGCAGCATCCTCTACACCACCAGCTAGGCGCGCACGAACTGAAAGGCGCCCATATATGCTCTGCATCCAAGAGCATCAACTGGTTGATGAGGATGCCTTCCAGGCTCAGGTGACAGGGGTGCACCGGTGGGAGCAGCGCGGGGAGATGGCCTTTTATAATTCAAGAGTGCCAGAGCCATCTGCCTTCAACATCATACCCCTCAGCGGACTCCCCCACCAGTCGATATATGCCTCCAGAATCTCTGACTGGTGCCTGCCCCTGCAGCCAGTGGAATACTACAATTCCACCCTCTATGAATATGCGGAGAACATCACGGCTGAGGTGGAAAATGCCGTCAATGACGAGATGATATCCAGCTACCGAAGGCTCTGGAGGGTGGACCCGGACCTATGTATGGAGCTCCGGAGGTGGAAAGTTTTTGACAGATGCCAGCGCCTGCTGACGGTGGAGAAGCGGGCGGTTCTTT
Organism: Plectranthus barbatus; assembly: GCA_026898455.1. Taxonomy (NCBI): domain Eukaryota; kingdom Viridiplantae; phylum Streptophyta; class Magnoliopsida; order Lamiales; family Lamiaceae; genus Plectranthus; species Plectranthus barbatus. The sequence continues at coordinate 664,081 of JAPKLW010000279.1, read as the reverse complement.
ATGCCAGGCTGGGTCTTGGCTACTGGAGAGCGGAGGAGGAGTGGGCCAATGCTTTCATGGGCACTGATCCTGATTGCCCCCAGCAGCTGTCTACAAGGAGGATCAAGCGTCGATTGCTGAAGATTGCTGAGTATAGGCAGCTGACTGGAAGCTCCGGCCTCCCGCCATTGAAAAGGATCAAGTTACCCTTCCTCCAGTTCCGAGTCACCAGTCGGGGGTACCAGCTGACGTACGCGCTCCGACGCCTCAAAGTGCTGGTTACCCTCCCGAGGATCCCTCCCTACCATGCTATCCTGTTCGACATGGCTGCCAGCGCTCTGCTGGTAGACCACCCAGTGGCGGAGGATCCCTCGCGTGGTTTGTGGCTGACCCTTGCCGTCCCTTCTGTTCCTATTTTCTCGGGCGATCTCGTCCCTGATTCTATGGACTGGCAAGTGGTGGAACTCACAGCCCCACTCGTTTTTGAAGAAGTCCAGCCAGCTCCAGCAGCAGTGCCAGTTGTGGAGCCAGCTGAGGAAGTACAAGAGGAGTCAGCAGCAGCTGATGCACCAGTCTTGGAGCCAGCTGCAGTGTCAGCGGAGGAGCCAGCCCCGATGGAGATATCAGCTGCATTTGACCCAGCAGCGGCTCCTTCCGCAACTGATGTGCCTTCCTCTTCCCTCGAAGTTTCAGCACAGCCTATCTCCGAGATCCATCCCCCTGCACAGCTTCTTGCAATCATTGATGCCAGGATGGACCAGCGGTTCGCCAGCTTCCGAACCGAGATGACTCAGCAGATGGAGTCAGTCACCGCTGGAGTGTCCTCCTTTTTGGCGCGGATCCAAGAGGGGGAAAGTGCGCGAGCACGGGCTGAGGTTGAGAGAGCCCGTCTAGCTGAAGAGGAGAGGAGGATAGCTGCTGAGGAAAGGGAGAAGAGCAGACAAGACATGGCAGCGCTTACTGAGATCCTGAGGTCGCTCACCAGCAAAACTCAATCACCAGGATCTTCTTCTCAGCCATAGTCTAGCTTCTTCATTTTGTTGTAAGTATTTGTCTCTAGACTAGTCAGTTTTCTATCCTGTACTTGTAACTGCAACATCTTTAATGGATTGATTACTGGCAAGTTGATGACAATTCCTCATTGTCCAACAAATTGTCTGAGTATTTACTTACCAGCTGAACTTACACTGCCAGTGTAATCAGCACCAGCACTCGTATCACACACTTTAAATCTTTTTGCTCTGATCTCAATCTTCATATTTTAAACGAGCAATATCTCTCCTGGTTTGAGGGGGAAGATTTTTAGTTAGAGCTGGTGTGAGGAAGTGGTTTCATGGGTTTAGATCTGATAGGTTTATTTGTAAAACCCTGAAATATTCTGTAACTTTCCTCATCAGCTGAGTGCTCGCTGGTTAGGCTTTGATCGCACCAAAAAGGGGGAAATTGTTGGGAAATTTGGCTAAGTTTCCTTTCCCCAGTAGCTACTTGTTTAGATTCTAGTTTTGGTGTTTTGGTGGATCAAATCCTAAGTCCTACCAGCGTCAGTTTGTCTCTAGAATAGCTCTAGTCTCAAATGTAAAGTCCTGTTTAGGTCTTTTGAGTTGTAAGTCGCAGCTGATCAAGACTCATGCTGGCTACTGTTCACCAGCATGAGAAGTGCTTACCTCTGGTACTGTTCACCAGTTGGAAAAGCCTCATCCGAAGGCGGCTGACAAAGACTCGTGCTGACACTGTTCATCAGCATGAGAAGAGCTAATGACTGGCTACTGTTCACCAGTTGGAAAGGTTCTCATCAGCAGGCCGCTGACAAACCTTACCAGCAGAATAGGTGTTCCCACTGACACTGTTCACCAGCGGTGAAGCCACCAGTCATGGGAGATTCCAAGAAAGGGTTAACATCAGACATATTGGTAGACTTAGATTGTGCCAGCGAAAGTCACCAGCAGAGACTGCCAGCACAAGATCACCAGAATGATCTACCAGTCGGATGTTACCAGCAGAATTCAAGATTCGCTCTCCCAGTATCTTAGAGACAAAAAGAAGATTCGTCTGAGGAATAAACTAACAAAGTATGACTTTAAGGGAGGATACCTTAAAGTCTATCAGTTCAAGACACCAGTTCCGATTCCTCGTACTGACGAATAGTGCCGTTCTGACATAAAGAGATCTATGTCAGATAAAGTGGACAAAAGCATGGCGCTTTCCGGAAATTCCTACCTGCCGCCGTCAGAAGGACATGCGAGGACAGAGACTTTTCCGGATGTGTCCAAACGGCTAGTAGATTTGAATGGGATCCCTCGTCTATAAATACCTGGGATCCATCAACATTCAATACTCTTCACCTACCGAAAGACTGAAATTTATTACGCTCAAGCAAGTAAAAGCATACAACTTTCGAGGCCTTTCTAAAGGCTATCCGTGTGTTGATTTATTCAAACACGAGACTTCAAGCTTCCAGCTTGTAAGTTACAGATCTCTTTGGTGTTCTTTCTCCTCCGAGGAAGTTCACAGCAGCTCTTGTGCCAGCCAGCACTTGAGTTATCACGGGCTTTTGCCGCATTGAGAAGACACGTTCTTGGGAGAACTAAACACCCAACTTGCTGTGGAGGTTGAAGTGACGTGCTCGCACTCCACCAGCCGAGAAGAGTTGAAGAAGGACAAGGCCGGGAGCGGTTGATCTAGTGAACTGGTGGACGAGGCATTCACCAGCTAGAGATAGATCGTAGGACGCTTGTACCTGATTACTCTATAGTAAATTTCCAGTGCTACGACTGGAGAGTGGACGTAGATCAGTTGATCGAACCACTATAAATCCTTTGTCTTTTATCAGCTTTCTGCATTTCATACTGATTTAAAACCCAGCACCCAAGTGCTGGTGTATTTCCTGAAAACTGATATAACTGTGCAAACAAGGCTAAAAATATTCTAAGTCTTAAGCTACCAGCTGACGAGCCAGTTGCCAGTCAGCTGAGTACGCAGAGTGCAAGTTGACTTACCAGCTGACAAGGTCCCAGTCAGCTGAGTAACCAGCAGAGTGCAAGAAACGATTAAACACATTTTCCGCTGCCAAGTTATACCCTGATATCCGGGACCAACAACAACAGCTGCCAATCCAGGAACGACTTGCACAATTGCAAACAAGTGAATGCTCATATATATCAATACTCCATGATGTTGTAAGATCATATGTGATATATTTACCACGAATAAATAAACAAATTAAATTGGATATGTTTAACATACTATGTTAGTTATTTGGAGCTATTTATAATTAAAAACTGATATTTGGTGGAAATGGTGATAAAAACATGTCTAGATCGATTGATTTAGAACATATTTCTTACCATTTTGATAAAGAGTTTGAGATTATTATTCTAGCAAAATTGTGACTTATTGATATTTTTGTTTACAATATGTAGTCTGTACACCAAAAATCATCCTACTATTCCTCACCGACTTTATCACAGTAACCCTTAATTTGCTGCCAAGTCCTTCAAGAAAAGGCAAAAACTTGCGTTAGGCAGGCCTAAACGGTTTAGGCAGATTTTATCCTACCCAAATAGGTTGACCCATCCCAAATAGGGTTTATTAATCCCCAATTAGGATATATTATATGGGTTTGGGCTTGGATTAATGGATAAAACCCGCCTAAATCATTTAGGCTGCCTAACCGAAGACCTTCCCTCAAGAAAATAGAAATGAAGGTTGACTATTGGTGGCGACTGGAGAATGAAGTGGAACTGAACTATAATTACCCTTAGACCTAATGTTAACAATTTTACACCTATATATATTATTACTCTGCCAAACTATATAAATAAATTACATTAATTGGGTCCTTGATCAATTTTACTTTGATTGTTAAATAGGAGAAGTTAGTTGTAAAATCTCTACCCACAATAATTTGGCTCCATATGTGGGAACTTTCATCGAACCGGGAAATGGCATACGGTCAATGATACAAGAGTTTATGGCCTAGATGGATAGCAAATATACTACTGATCAGGAATTGAAGATTCAATCCATGGAGAATGCAAACAAATCCGTGAAATAAAAAATGTCGTCTCACGGCACTATTGGAACTAGACCTTCCTCCTCCAAGAAAAAAGGAAAGATGATCTAGCTACCGCAACTTCGACCGACAGAAATGCGCGGATGTTCTATTGTTGACATGTAATGCCACGTACCCTCATCCACATCACGAAAGGACTCTAAGATTTGCACAAAGAACTGATGATCAAGTACTCTTGCATCGATCCAAGTGCATTCACAAATCTAATTGGAACGCATGACTGAATTGCAAAAGCCTTCAGTGGAAAAACTAAAAAGGCCAAGAGTGGGGAGATGTGTTGATAGTTGAAAGCGTGCAAATCTAGAAACACGTCATCTGGCCACTAAATATTTAATACTACTTCCGTCCCACGCTATTAGTCCCATATAGTTTCAGCACATGAATCAATGTTTGTGAGTGTAGTAGAATTAATATTTTATTAATGAGTGTGAAAAATTAAGTTTGCTATTTTAAGAAATGAGACTAATAGAGTGGGACAGACCAAAAAGGCAAATGAGACTAATAGAGTGGGACGGAGGGAGTACAAAAAATGCCACCATGCATGCTCCATTATGACCAATGACATCGAGCATCACTCTAAAGTAGGAGTTAATTATGAACCTTATGATAAAAAGGTTCTGCCTAGACATCCACAAAAGCATATCTTGCATGAAATTAATAGCATAGTTGCCCCAAAACAAAAAGGAATAGTCTAGTCAGTGGAAAAGCAGACAACCACCTTCCCACCGCATCATCTCCAGATCGAAGGAGTAGCTCAGTTTCATGACAAAGAAAAGGCTACCGCAAGTCCCATTTGAGAGCAAAGTTCCCAAACCACCTTCAATGATCAGGATGCACTCGTGTCATACCTTTGTCCTCGTGAAAGCCCTCCCCACCAATAAGATTCCACGGAGGGAAATTTTAGACCCAATGATAATTCGGTTTTTATTAATTTTACCATCACATGTTATTCAAAATAGATTTTCCTTAAAAAATTTATTTTCTTTTTTGTATCTGAATTCCAAATTAATTATTTCCTATTTTTATTAGTTTGAGAAAACCACCAATTTGAGTTGTGTAAACAAACGTTCAAACTTGTATTTCAATAACTAGGAGTATTAGGATGCATGTGATAGAAAATTTATTTTTGTCACTAGTATCACAGCTATAATATATAGTTATCAGAGCCCATAAGCCCTGCAAACTCATTTTCTTGGCAGAAAAACTCCCGAGTCATTTTAAAAAGAGTTCATCTTTAGAAAGTCCAGAAGACCTACAAAACTCGTTCTTGGGACATAATTGTCTTCAAATCATTTCAAAAAGAAATCATAATCTCTATGGAGCCCATGAGCCTCTCAAACTCGTTCTCGAGGCAAAATAAATTCTCTGATCGTCATTTCAAAAAGAGATCTTCATTTGTACAGAGCCTCGCACTTCCTTGGAACGGAAGCCCCAAGTTATTTCAAATCTTGTGTTGTTAAGGAAGGAGTGCACTTTCCCTAACGAGTGCAGCTGGGAAAACACCGAATGCAATCACAATCAAGCCAAACACCTCAGCATTTGTAATTTGGATCACACCCTCACAAACTAAGGATCCAAATTTCGAAATGGAAATCGTTTCATCTTCCATGGGAAAGAAAGAGGCAATTGTTGTGAATCAGCCTAATTCACTGACCACGATGGTCTAGGCCAAATGAAAGCAATGACCAAGGACACACCAATTGTTTATATGGCAAATTAAATAGGGAAGTAGTCTGCATGCGGGACCTTCTCAAGCCCGAGGATGGCAGGACGAAGAAGATCACATCCCCTATATCATACGATATGACTAACTGTCACCCCAAGTAAGTAATAATTTTGTTTAATTAAGATTTTTATAATTTAAAACTACTATATGATAAGCTTTAGGTTAATTTTGTTGGGAATTAGGTCTCAGGTTAAGCACGCTTAAATAGTTTGCGCGCGGGTTGTATTCATTAACCCAACCCAAACCCATCTAATATATCATAATTGGAGATTAATAAACCCTATTTGGGATGGGTGAACCCATTTGGTTATAGATAAAACCTGCCTAAACCGTTTAGGCGTGCTTAACACAAGTTTTTGCGAATTTTGTTAGTAATAAGGAATGTTTGATTTTCAGAAGAAATATGATATTTTTTAATAAAATAATACTCTCTTTTAAAAATTATAAATATTTTGATATAAATATCGATTTAAAAAATTCATTCAGGCACGATAAAGGTTCAATTAAATTCGTGAAATTAGAAGTAGTTTATAGAAAAACTTGAAACTCGACCCAATAATAAACAAGTTAAACATTAACAAAGATATTATTCAACTAGATAATAGTACATAAATTAAATTTAAAAAAAGATATTATTTGACTTCACTCAATTCATTTACACATATATTTTTCTTGTTTTCTATTTTTGAGCAAATTTACGCATGTATTTTTAGTGCAAGTAATCACAGAACAAATACCTTAAATTCGACTCGTCAGATTAAAAAAAATTAAACAAATAAAAGCCGTTTTACCTGATATAGTAAGGGTATAGCCGGTCCTGGAAGCTTGGCTGCAAAAGATATGTTCAAAGAGGGAATTAATATTCATTCTCATGAATAATAAATTTAATGTAATTCATTATTATGTTTATTAATTTAAGTTTCTCATACATTAAGTTAAATAATATTTAATTAGCCGGATTAAATGTTATACTCAATTATATGACTATTCAATCTCAACTTCTAGTTAACTGATTATTTCTTAATATAAACTTCAAAAAAATATTATATATTGTACTATAATTGGGTAGAATCAATTTTGCTAAATAATTCCAAAACCTTAAATGATTAAAATTAAAATAAAGGGATTACGTTCATTTAGCCCTTACGAATATTCTTTTCTTTGAAATAGATTGTATATTGGTCTCCGGATCAAAGATAGTGCGCATAAAGATTAAATGTGGAGTGTATTTAAGTTATAACTGGATAATTGGGTGGCCCACACAAATTAATGTTATAAAATGTTTAAGTTGTAATAAAGCAATTATAAGATAATTTTACAGTTATACACCAACAATTGAGAAAATGTAAGAACTGGAAAATAAGAAAAAATATAGTTTATAATGGTTCGGACTCAAGACTGATCATACGTCAACTCTTCATTTTCCATGAACATAAATGTTAGGATTTTTGTTAGAAAAATCCTTACTTTTACTATATGTAAAGTAGGTCAAAGGCTGTAAAAGTCATCTTAGTTAGTTTTTCAGCTTAGAGTCCAAAAATGTAATCCTTGTATAGGGTTAATAGAGTTATAATAGCTCTTAGATGTTGAAGACCATGCTAATGACCGAGCATAGGATCGAGAATTGAAGAAGTGTACGTGCATGAAACTTGGTTTCACTAAGTATGGCCAAGACCTATACTAAGTTTGGGTACCCAGTACAATGATTACTATACTGACTTATGAAAAGTCGGTATGAGGGTTCACCATACTAACTAATGAGAAGTCAGTAAGAAAGCCTTCGCCTTTTAAGCACATGGTACATGAAGACATCCAAACTTAGTCAAACTTCAAGAATTGAACGCTAGGTAAAACTAGATATCCGTACTTGGATTCCCCGGACTGAAACTTAGTATGACACAAGGTTAGTGAAAAGTACACTACCACAGCAGAGCAGAGCAGACCTATAGTATAGGCTATGATTGGACGACATTCTCCATGCCTCTAACAACTGGATTAATGTGTCTAACGGACATAATTTCAAACACCAAAGGATTCCTCTATAAATAGGTCTGCACTTAAACCTTAAAAGGTTACAAACTACATATGGGAGAATCTCTCTAAAAGCTAAGCCAACACTATGCTCAACCTCTACTCAAGCTCTCTGACTTTTCGTGTTTCTATACACGAGACTTGAGTTCCCGACTCAAGTTGTCTTTCCATGCTATCCTTTCTAAGCACAAGGTTAAAGCATAAAGCTTAAGCTATTATTTGGTGAATATATCTTCCTAAGATATATTCATAGCAGTTTGTTCCTTCTTCAAGGATTCTGATTCTCACGGGCTTTTGCCAACCTACTGTGTTGTGGAAGAACAACAAACATCCAACCACCAGGAAGAAGGCTGCGGGGTGCTGTCCTCACTTCAACCTGAAGACTAAGCTTACAAAGAGTTCATAGGTGAGTGACCACAGCAGACCGAAGGACAGAGCACTGACGGGCTGTGCATAGATCGTATTTAGGCTTGTATTATACTTAGTGAATTTCTAGACCAAGTGTCTGAAGAGTGGTCGTAGGATTTTTAGATCCGAACCATTATATCCTTTGTTCTTTACTACTTTAATTTAAGTTTTCCCATTTATTAATTTTCTTAAAACTGACTTTAAAACCTTCAATACTTGTCTAAGTATTGAAGTGTATATCTTGTGAAACTTATTCAAGGCTTATCTGACCTAAGCTTAACCTTTTAGAAACCCTAAACTAAGTTCCAGTCAGTTTAGGAGAACAAGTGCAACATTAATCTTACTTCCGCTGCATATTACATGCTGTGATCTCAGGACCAAAAATGTAATCACATGTCAAAGTTCGTACAGACCAAGGTTGTGTTGAGTCGCTTAGGACCAGATCTATCTTTTCCTTGAACTTTGTTTGTTTTTGTGTATTCAAGCTTAGATACACAGAGATGGCACACATTACAAAGCTTCCCAAGTATACACCAAAAAATCTCATCATATGAAAGAAGCGCTCACTAATCATGCTGAAGAATATCCATCCAGAGAAGGCTGAGGTACTGTCCACCGGACCAATAAAGATCACCAAAGTAAATACTCAGCTCAGAGGAGCAACAGGCCCAGAGATAGTCCACAAGCCGTATGCTGAGGGGACGAACGAAGATAGACTCCATTTTCAGCTGGATTCAGTGGCCATGGAGCTTATCTTGCAATCCCTACTAGAGCCGCTGGTTGTCGAAGCTCTCGCCTACGACAATGCCAAGCAGATGTGGGATTTCCTTGGCACTCTCTGCCAAGAGACCAACCAAATGAAGCAGAACAAGCTTCAAAATTGTGTAGATAAGTATAAGTCATTCCAAATGCTTCCGGGTGAAAATATTAAATCTATGGAAGCAAGGTTTCATGCCATTATTTGTGAACTAAAAAACTTGGGGAGAGAGTATAATATTGCAGATGTAAATGCAAAGATCCTCTCAAAAATGCCCAAGGAGGATTGGTTCGTCAAGGTTACAAGCTTGAAGGAGAAGGATCCCTCGAAGATGACGACCAAGGACGTGTTCGCCCAACTACAAGCCCACGAGTGGGATATTTAAATAGTGAACAAGAATGTGTTGGGTTTTATATACAGAAAATATTTATTACAATGAGTATACATTCAATGGTATTTCCTATCTGTTTAACAAACTTACATGCGAGTAACAATGGAATCCTCTTATCTCACCGATAGGGACGATTATACTGTGTGTTGTAGATTGCAGAAAACAGTATGATCACTTGACCTAGTGAGATATAAATATTATCACAGCTGAGACAGTGTACGAGGATAAGTCTGTCGGTATAGGCTGCAACATAGTCGGAAAGAAGTTATCTGTCTTGATTACTTGATATGCTGGTACATGCGGTTGCGTATTGATTGGACCACAGTGAGATGTATTATACTGTCTGACATCAGAGAATACAAGATCTCGATCTTGATTGAGTCCAAACCCTAACAAAGGTTCAGGGGCATGCACGGTTGACAGTTGCTTTGACTTGTCATGGTGGAGAGCCTGAGTAACGTGTTTGTATACCCGCATTTTGGGTAACAACAGTTCGTGTATTGCAGCCTGAGATTGGAGCTAGGTAACCATATCCGAGTAATAGGATGGGGACATTCCCTGAGGAGCTCAATAACATTCATCGTGCTAAAATCCTGCAGGCTGATTAAGTTCAAGCACGAGAGATAAGGTTTGAGTGGTACTGCTTAGGAAAATAAGATATTAATTAATTGTGGTAGCTTGAATGTCCGGTAACATTAAATATGGGGATTCTCAAGTAAATGCAGCATGTTCTCATAACGTGGTAATAAAGGGGCAGGTCAGTATTAATTTTGTGGTGAAAAAGAATTAATATTAATTAATTAATTGTGTCCTGTGTTATGAACATGAGAATTAATTAATTAACAGGCCCACTTTATTATTTGCATTAGGTCCCAGGTCTGACCCAATTAAATATGCTGAATTGAGCCCAGTAGATCATTAGGGTTTGCAGCCCTAGGTCTATCTATAGACAATTCTCTCTCTCAAAGCCTAGAACTTTGAAATCAGTCAAAACCCTAGAGAGAGAGAGAGTGGGCGACGCTCAGTGTGTTTGGGAGAGAAGAAATTCGACTCCGGCCTACACATTCACAATCCTGTGGAATCCTCACCAGTAGCAGGATTGAACAGCATTGGGATACAGATCTTCAGATCTAATCTGGAGAACAAATTTTCTCTCTTTTTTCTTTTCATTTGATTAATTCTAGAAATTAGATCTGGTTCTAATTTCTGTTTCCGCTGTTTTAATCAAATCGCGTGGTTGAATTAAGGGATTGTAATTCAAACGCAAAAGATCGGATCTGACACTACGGAGTTAAGGTAAACTTGTATATCCACTACATTAAATTCATAGGAGCATGCTACGTTTATTGAATTGGTAATTGTTCTCAACATCCATGAAACGATCCAGTGTATTTAGATTCGGTGATTCGGTTCGCCATGAAATCCCTACAGAATGAAGTCATGCAAAATGTTAGTACACAACCCGAAGAAGACGTTGCCTTCTTTGTAAAGAGAGATTTGAAGAGAAGGCCTCAGAAGCCTTACCAAGCTGACAGATCAACCGGTCAGACCTCTACATCAAAATTAGCGCCAACCCCTTCCTACCAGAAGAAAGAGGAAGAGAGCTCAGCTGCTAAGCTTGAGGAACAGATGAGGAAGCTGACCAAGCTTCTTGAAAAACCAAAGCCTAGAATGAAGGTTCACAATCCAGTGAACAAGAATTTAGCGAGAGACCTCCCAAGATGTGCTTCGAGTGCAACTCCCCCAATCACCTCAAGTACGATTGCCTAATGGTATCCAAAGAGGAGAGGGAACGCCTGAAGAGGTTATTCGAGAAGAAAGCTTCCGGAGCTGTTGCAAAGGTCATGCTATCCAGAACCGAGGTGTAAAACATCTCAGATAATGATGATGGCTGCTATACTTCAAATGATGAGGCCGTGCAAAAAGCATTCTTAGTGCTGATGGCCAAGTTAGGAGAAGAGGAAACTAAATCCGAAGAAGAAGGAATTGAAGCTGAGTCGCAGAACTTGGTAAACATTTCAAACTCAGTTTCTATTGCTATAGCAGGCATAGAGGAGGGCTCTGAATCTTATTGCTCGGATTCAGAGGATGTAACCCTCAAAGTTTTGAATAAAGAATTTTCAAGATTTTATGAATTGAAAAATGTTTTCTCTGGCGAGAATGCCTCACTGAAACTTCAAGTTTCAAAACTGACTGAAGAGATCCATGGATCGAAGTCAGTAAGTGATGAGCTAGCCAAGCTTGGAGAGGAGCTTCGACCTTACTTGAAAATTTTAAAACTATTTCTGAGGAATGCAAATCTCAAAAACTGAAAATTGCAAGTGATCAAAAACGTATTTGCTCACTTTATTCAAGCACTAGTAAAGTTTCAAAAGCCCTAATCTTACAACGAGATCCATCTTATGAGTGAGGGCTAGGTTTTCCTGAAAACATTTTGAGCAATCATGCATCAACCTCTGATACTGGAAATGTTTCAAATCATCATTTCAAAAAGGATTCTAGTTTAGAGGTTAAGTTGTTAGGAAAGGGAGTAGTCAGTACAGACAAGGACTCCTCAGTGGCCACTCAGGGCAAAGAGAAGAAGTGGGTTTGCAAATTGACATCTGGACCTAAGTTTAAAAATATTTTGACTTCAAAGTCAAATAAACCTGAGATGAGGCATACTGTGCCTAGGAAGTGGGCCAAGAAGCCTATTCTTAATGTGATGAAACCCACTTCAGCAGCTAGAGCTGACCTTCGCAAGAAGTCAGTATCATTTTCGGATTCTAGAAATCTGAGGTTCGCTGCTCATACTTCTTTTGAGATGAGAACTTATCCATATAGGAGGGACACTTATACGAGGTCTGAGCCAAAACATGTTTCCATTCCAAGGGCTAGGAAGACTTTACACCCCGGACTTAGTTTCTGAGAACCCAACCAAAACTTAGTTTCGAGAAACTCAGTTTCTGGGAAGTCAGTTCCTAGAAACTTGGTTCCAAGAAACTCAGTTTCTAGCAAGGTTTCACACACACACCCCATTTCTTCTCACATGCATACAAATATCATTCATTATTTTGGAAGAAAGAGAAAGGGAGAGAAGGTTGTTGCACCTAAATTTAAGGTGAAGCAAGTATGGATTCCAAAGGGATGTTTCCATAAGACTAACCATGCAGTACCCGCAGAAGCTTGAGCACCTTTAGTCTAACCTTCTTTGTTTTGCAGGTACAAGGCCACCAAAGTCAGCTCAAGAAGAAGAAGCGAGCTTGGATTTTGGACAGTAGGTGCTCTATCCACATGGTCGAAGAAAGAGAAATCCTCTCAAACTTGATAATGATGAGAGGAACCCCATTCATTTTAGGAGATGACTTAAAGGGGAGAGTAATCGAAAAAAGATGCCTAGAGTACATTGGGATCACCGTCAACAATGTGCCCTTAGTCACCAACCTCAATTACAACTTGCTGAGTGTCAGTCAATTTATCCAATCTGGATATGAGGTGACGTTTGGCGAAGATGATTGCTTAATCAACAATAAAGACTCCAAGGAGATTGTGCTTAAAGGAATGAAGAAAGGGAGTCTATACATTGTGGATTGCAAGATCGGACAACTCAACACATGCCTTGTTGCTACAAGCTCATTCCAGGAAGGAGCCAACTGGCTATGGCATAAGAGACTTAGCCGCTTGAATTATCAATCCATCAGACACTTGGCCAAGCATAAGCTTGTGGAAGGCCTACCGTAAGTTGGTTCAAAAAAGAAGAAGGTGTCTACAAAGCATGCAAGATGGGAAAACAAACCAAAGCTTCATTCAAGAATCACACCATCACAACAAGCACAAATAGTATCCTGGAACTACTTCATATGGATCTATTTGGACCGGTCAAGCCACCCACCATTGGAGGAAAGAGATTCACTCTCTTTGTAGTAGATAACTATTCGAGATATACATTGGTGAGGCTATTGAAGATCAGATAACGGGACTGAGTTTTGCAATGGTCCATTGATGGATTTCTGTGTGGATGCTTACATTGCTCACGAGAAGTCAGCTCCAAGAACCCCCCAAAAATGGTATTGCCGAGCGAAGGAACAGAACACTCAAGGAGGCAGTGAGGATCATGCTTGCTGAAGCTGACTTAAAGAAAGGCTATTGGGAAGAATCCTTGATAACGGCGTGCTATACATATAATAGAAGTGCTATCAACAGTCGTAATCACAAAACCCCATACGAAGTCTACAATGGTCATAAGCCTTCTATAGCTCATCTACGTGCATTTGGTTCTCCATGTTACACCAATAATAATGAAAACTCTAAGTTAAATACTTTCAGTCCCAAGGCGGATGAAGGTGTGTTCCATGGTTATGGAAACTCTTCATACAAGAGATATAGAGTACTTAACAAGACCACCAGACTTGTGGAAGTAACATGCTCTGTTATTTTTTATGAGTCTATCTTAGTGTGCAGGACCTTGAAGGACCTGGAGATTGGTGATCACGAGATCAAGAATGCTTGTGAGAAACTTAGTTCGGAAAAGGAATTATCTAATATAATTTCTCAAGCTAGATCTATGAATGATCAAAGAAGTGCTCCAAAGGACAAGGTCGGTGTTGCAACCGACCTTGCTGAGGCCATAGAATCACTAACAATTAATGCATGTATCAATCAATGGGAACCTTAGGCGTTGAAGATGAAACTCAGTCTGGAGGCCAAACTAAAACTGAGTTGCCTACCCCATCTGACTTACCTAAGATGAAGAAGTTCATCCAAAAGAGATTCAACCTGAAGTGAATCAAGACGATCAAGGAATGCAGATCGTGGAAGTCATCTCTGGAGAAGAAGATTCAAGTCCAGGAGCTGAAGATCAAGTTTCTACTTCAGAAGATCCAGCAATGGTGGAATCAACCTTAGTTCAAGTTCCAGTATTGGAAACGGACGGTATTGAGGATCCTGGATATTTTGTTCAACCTCTTGAAGTAACTCAGCTCCAGAAGCTAAAGTGGTTGAGACACCATCCAGAAGAAGCCATGCTTGACAATGTTGCAAACTCAGTACGCATGAGATAAGGTAGCGCATTGCTTACTTGTTTTATCTCTCAGAATCCAGAGCCCACTATGATTGAAGATGCTCTGAAGTCAACTGATTGGATCAATGCCATGCAAGAGGAGCTTGCTGAGTTCAAAAGTAATGAAGTATGATACTTGGTAGATTGACCGAGTTATTAGTCTGTCATTGGCACCAAATGGGTATTCAAGAATAAGAGAGATGAGATCGGGAACATAGTAAGGAATAAAGCAAGGCTCGTAGGGATATGCTCTATGCAAAGGGATCGATTTCGACAAAACTCTTGCTCCAGTAGCCAGAGTTAAAGCTATCAGGCTTTTCCTTCCTTATGTCGTGCACAACAACTTCACAGTTTTCCTGATGGATATGAAGAGTGCCTATCTGAATGGGGAGCTCAAAGAGGAAGTATATGATGAACAACCCCCAGGTTTTGAAGAAGGAAACCAAATTACAAATCGAGGAAGGCTCTCTATGAGCTGAAGCAAGCACCTCGAGCTTGGTATGAGACCTTATCTCAGTTTCTCCTCAAGAATGATTTCCAGAAAGGACAGATCGTCACTACACTCTTCAGGATCAAGGATGGAGCAAACATCCTTCTTGTACAGATTTATGTCGACGACATTATCTTTGGATGCAAAAACTTGAAGATATGTGAGAAGATTGCCCAACTTCTGCAAAACAACTTCCAGTTGAGCGTGATGGGTAAGCTAACTTACTTTCTGGGTCTTCAAGTTATTCAGTCGGAAGAAGGAATCCTCATCAATCAGAAGAAGTATACCAAGGACTTGATCAACAAGTTTTGTCCAGAGAAGACCAAGCTCTAGAGGATTCCTATGAGCCCAAGCGCTCAGATCAACCTTGATGAAGAAGGTGATCAGTCAACCCAACCACGTACAGAGGTATTATTGGATCGCTGTTGTACTTAACTGCAAGGAGGCCAGATATTTTCTACTCAGTTGGAGTATGTGCGAGATTTCAAGCCAACCCAAAGAAGTCGCAAATGGAGGCTGCAAGAAAGATTGTAAAATACCTTAAAGGGACAGAATCCTTAGGTATTTGGTATCTCAAAATTGACGAGCTTACTTTAAATGCTTACTCAGACTCAGATTTTGGAGGATGCAGAATTGACCGGAAGAGCACAAGTGGAACATGTCAGTTCCTAGAACACAAGCTTGTAAGTTGGTTCAACAAGAAGCAGCATTCGGTGGCAACGTCAATGACCAAAGTTGAGTATGATGTTGTCGTATCGATCTACTATGATAAAAACAATGCAATGTACATAACGAAGAACCTAGTTCACCATTCCAGAACTAAGCACATCGACATAAGGCATCATTTCATAAGAGATCATGTCGAGAAGAAGGATGTGTTCGTAGAGTACATTAGTACTGAAGATCAACCTGCAGACATCTTCACCAAACCACTCCCTGAAACCAGATTCAAGGAGCGGTGCATCAAATTTGGTTTGTTGGAATTTGACGAGATCGTGATTGAAGAGGAGTAGATGCGAAATAAATTAAGTCCAAGCTCTTAGTTTTTCTAGTTTTCTTATTCTCTTAGATACCATGTATGGTGAAGGTGAAGTTGACTAAAACTGAGTCCTAGCTCTCAGTTTTGTTCAATTTTTAAAGTCTTTCAATTGCTCACAAGTGGTGTCACCAATACAATCCAAAAGACGGGAAGATTAAAGAAGACTTCTTTTGAAGATGATCATCACAGATTAAAACTAAGTTCAAACTCTCAATTTTCAATCTTGACTTATTTCTCTGTATGGAGGCTTCATACTTAACCAAAGTTTTGAAGAAATCTTCATAAGTGGTGTCTACGCAAAGCCTAGTATGGAGTTCTCTACTTAGCCAAATTTTTGAAAAATATTCTAAGTGGTGTCCACGAAAAAAGGAGAAACTTACTTCCAACTAAGTTTCT
Organism: Plectranthus barbatus; assembly: GCA_026898455.1. Taxonomy (NCBI): domain Eukaryota; kingdom Viridiplantae; phylum Streptophyta; class Magnoliopsida; order Lamiales; family Lamiaceae; genus Plectranthus; species Plectranthus barbatus. Next base: position 647,754 of record JAPKLW010000279.1, on the reverse strand, counting down.
ATAAGAAGGATACGTACACAGTATGGGTTTTCAACACTCAGCCAAATTTCTGAAATTTTGATGGACCATACTGACTTGCTAAGAAAACTAAGTTTTGGTTTCAACACTTAGAAGATTTTGAAGGACGGTTTTGGAATTAAACGGAGTTCTAATTCTCAGTTTAGAAAGTGACTCTTAATTAGTATGAAAGTATAAAGGCGAGAATTTTAAATTCCAAAGCCAATCTTATCGGATATGATGCTCTAAATGCGTATCAGGCGGCGATGAACAATGATTGCCACGTGGACAATGCCACTTCCCCACGTCACTCAAGTCAAATCCCACAACGCACATCACGAGCGACTTATCCCAACCGTCGCTGAGTTCCAAGAAAACGATAGGATTTCACAATACATTTATTCATCATAAATGATCTTTTATGCTATAAATAGGGTTGTCTTTTGTTTTCCTTGCGAATACATTTTCTTCATTGTCGAACCCTTCCTTCCCAGAGAATACTTCAAACATCATTCAAACTGGTATCAATGGCTAAGGAGCCCAAGCCACCAGATATATCCTCATCTACCCTTTTTGGGTGCGATCAAAGATGAAGAATATAAGTATGAAAGGTGCAGAAGACATCAAAAAAATTGAGCATAGCAGTCTTCTTCGTACCGAGAAGGATCAGAAATCAGAAGATCTAAGCTCTTTCTCAAGTACACTACTCACTGCTCAAAGTGACGTGCCATCAACAAGAGGCTGGGCATAGTCACTTAGAGAGTCTTCCCCTACAGATGGTCTACAAATGCTGACAAGAAGACCAGGGCAGGTGGAAAAGATGAAGCTCGGAGGTGGAAAATGATAGAGATGTACGAGGGCAAAGTTGCTGAAAGTCGGCACGAGGGAAGTGGAAAGTAGGTTAGCATATCAAACCTGCTTCCCTCATTACCCAGGCGACGTCGAGATGAATGTGGAAAGACATGATATTTCTTCCCACAAGTACAAGGTGCACGTATCCACGGCCTCCCAGTCTAAGAACTCCTGGAAGACGAAAGTCCAAGGGCGGTGGAAAGCTAGTCAACTTTCTAGTTGCCCTCTTTGTATGAGGAGTTCAGATCAGTTTCAGCAGCAGCCAGCTTGAAGAAGATGAAGACCAGAAGCAGCCTAGTATAGACTTGTAATAGTTCTGTATAAGCTTCTTTTAGTTAGTTTATCCCTGTACTTGTAATGTAAAATATTAAAGGATAAACAGACTTGTTGATGACAATCTCCTTTTGTCCAACAAAGGTCTTTGTTCTTCACATGCTGAACTTACACACGCCAGTGTAATCAGCAAGCTTCTGTCTCTCTCGTACTTAAGTTTCAATTGCTCTAAACTGACTTGAAAAATCAATCAAGCAATATCTCTCCAAAAATTATAAGGAGAAGATCTTAAGTAGAATGCTGAATTTGAGGGGGAATCTTTCTGAATTCATAAGACAGAATGTCATACTTGTAAAAACTCTAAAGTTCTTCGCTCCTCATCAGCTTAGGTTAGAGATGTCTTTGACCACACCAAAAAGGGGGAGATTGTTAGGGTTTTTGTTAGAAAAATCCTTTCTTTTATTTTATATTTTGGTGGGTCAAAAGATGTAAAAGCCATCTTAGTGAGTTTTTCAGCATAGAGTCCTAAAATATAATCCTTGTATAAGATTAATCGAGTTGTAATGCTCTTAGGAGTGTTTGTGGTTTGGCCGAAACTGATCAAACTGGCCAAACCAGATTAATCAATATATTATTTGGCCTGTTTGGTTTGAAAATTTTTTAAACTGTATTTATTGGTTTGGCCGATATTTTGCTTCCAAACCGGCCAAACCGGATCATGAACACCCCTAATAGCTCTTAGATGCTGAAGACCGAGCATAGGAAATGCTCGAGAATTAAAGAAGTGTACGTGTATGAAACTTGGTTTCACCAAGTATGGCCAAGACCGATACTGAGTTTGGGTACTCAGTATAGTGATTACCATACTGACTTTTGAAAAGTCAGTATGAGGGTGCGCCATACTGACTAATAAGAAGTCAGTATGAGGGCTGCCTACACTGACTATTGGAAGTCACTATGAAATCCTTCAGTTTTTAAGCACGTGGTACATGAAGACAACAAAACTTAGTCAGACTTCAAGAATTGAGCACTAAGTAAAAGTTAGTATGGGGATATCCATACTTGGATTCCTTAGACTGAAACTTAGTCTGACAAAAAGTTAGTGAAAAGTACACTGTCACAGCAGAGCAGACCTATAGTATGGCCTATGATTGGACGACATTCTCCATGTCTCTGACGATTGGATTAATGTGTCTAACAGACAGAATTTCAAATACCCAAGGACTCCTCTATAAGTAGGTCTGCACTTCAACCTTAAAAAGCTACGAACTACATATGGGAGAATCTCTCTCTTTGAAAGCTAAGCCAACACTCTGCTCAACCTTCTACTCAAGCACTCTGACTTACCGTGCTTTTATACACGAGACTTGAGTTCCTGACTCAAGTTGTCTCAACGTGCTATCCTTTTTAAGCATGAGGCTAAAGCTTTTGCTTAAGCTATTCTTTAGTCAATATATCTTCCTAAGATATATTCACAACATTTATTTTTTTTATTTTCACGGGCTTTTGCCAACCTATTGAAATTTGGGAAGAACTACAAATATCCAACCACCGGGATAAAGGCTACGGGGTACCGTCCTCACTTCAACTTGAAGACTAAGCTTACAAGGAGTTCCTAGGCGAGTGATCACAGCAGACCGAAGGACGGAGCACCGACGGGCTGTGCATAAATCATAAGGAAGCTTGTATTATACTTAATGAATTTCCAGAACAAGTGTCTGAAGAGTGGACGTAGGATTTTTAGATCCGAACCACAATAAAATATCCTGTGTTCTTTGCTGCTTTCATTAAAATTTTCGCATTTATTAAGTTTCTTGGAACTGACTTTCAAACCTTCAATACACTTGTCTAAGTATTGAAGTATATATTTTGTGAAACTTACTTAATGCTTATCCGAACTAAGCTTAACCTTTTAGAAATCCTAAACTGAGTTCTAGTCAGTTTAAGAGAGCAAGTGAAACATTAATCTACTTCCGCTGCATATTACGTACTTTGATCTCAGGACCAACAATAATTTATTTACCTCCAACTATACACGGTAATCAAATATGGTTAGCAGTCATTGTTCTTCTCCAAAGAGAGTCTTTAGCTGACTCACGTTGCAGGTCACAAAATTTGGTTGAGTTTTTCCACATCTTCTGCGCTTGACTCTTCTTTCTACAACCTCAGTTGCACATGGTAATTGAATACGGGTTTCAATGTAGGCTTTTCTGATAGTTGAGGATTGTAGCACTTCCTGCTGCAGGAAATGAATATTTTAGTTCTTTTTTGAAAAAAATCTATTTGATTTGTCCATCATTCTCCCCTTCTCTGCTACCAGTTTTTCCAAATTGTCAGTTGATCCTTCTCTTTAGCTAGATAAATGAGATATCCTCATAACTGAATGAACCGTTATGGAAATATATTCCTTACAGATGAGGCAATTTTTATTGTTTTTGAAGTTGTGGTTCTTCATTTTCTCCTAACTCTCGACTTGATAAGTATTGGACCTCAGATCAAACTTGATTGGTTCTTCATGTCTTTGAGTCTTCACCTAGTTAGACCAAAATTGTTAAAACACGTAGTCCCTATGAGATTACAAATCTAGGATTGGTTTTGACTAAGTCAGTTGTACAAAAAAAATCAACTCAGTTAGATTTTTGATATATCATCAAAACTACATAATTCCTAGCAATTTTCTCCTTTTTGATGATGTAGAACTGTATATAAGTTATAACTGGGTGGCTGAGACAAATTTATGTTATTAATCTTAAGTTGTAATTGAGCAGTTATAAGATAATTTAAGTGTTTCTGAAAAACTGAAAATGTAAGAACTGGAAAATAAAAAAGATAGTTTATAATGGTTCGGACTCAAAACTGATCATATGTCCACACTTCGTTCTCCATGAATCTAAATCTACAAACTTCAACTGTACACAGTAATCAAATTCAGTTAATAGTCTTTGTTGTTCTCCAAATAGAGTCTTCAGCTGACTTTGGTTGAAGGTCACATAAATTGGTTGAGCTTTTCCACACCTTCTGTGCTTGACTCTTCTTTCTGCAACATTTACTGCACACAGTAGTTGAATACAGATTGCAATGTCAGACCATCTGACAACTGAGGATTGTAACACTTCTCTGTTGTAGGAAATGAAGATTTTAGTTCTTTTGAAAAAAAAGTTATATTTGATTTGTCCATCGTTCTTCTCTTCGCAGTTTCCAATTTCTCCAAACTATTAGTTGATCTTTCTCTTCAGCTACACAACTGAGATATCCTCATGAGTGAATGAGCTGTTATGGACAATATATTCTTTGTTGGTCCCAAGGTCAAAGTATGACGAATATATGAAACGGAAGATTAAGAACGAGTTCTTCAATTTACAAACTGGTGGGTGTCTACTAGTTTGGTTCTGTAAAAAGCTTGTTGTGAGTGAGTTTATTTATTAACCAGTTCGGTTATATTTAAACACGAGATAGTGTTGAGTTTTAAATCCTTATAGAAAAAATAAAGCAGTAAATAACACAAGAATTTATAGAGGTTCGAACAATGGTCCTACGCCCTCTCTTCAGAAACTAGCCCAGAACATACTAGCCTTAGGATTACAATATGTCCTCACGATCTATCACAAGCTAGTGAAAGATCCCGTCCACGAATCCACTTGCTCACTTGCCCACGACCTCGTTCTCCTTCGGTACTAAGATCGAGTGTGGGCACACCACGCAGCCTCCTCCTCCGAAAGTTGTGAGCTTTTAAGTACTTCCCAAAACTCTTTGAACTTGTGACAGAAGATTGTGATAGTTACATCTTGGAGATAGTTGCAACTGTTGTGGTCTTTCTTAGAAAGAAAGAGCACCAAGAAAAAAAACCCAAGCTGAGAAACTTAGAGTCTCCTGTTTGGAGATGGAACACGGTAATCTATTGAGAATTGCCTCGAACAGGAAAGAAAAACTCTAGGAGTCTATTTCGTAGATGATGGTTACGATATGGTTAGATTGCTCAGACGTTACTTCGTTCTTTGTTGTTCAACTCGTAAGTCGTAACTCGAAACCCATACTTTGAGATCGCTTTGTCTATAAATAGACGAAGCAGCGAATGGTTTGGTGAAAGAGCCGTTTAGAGATAATCCAGATTTTAAACTATTCATTGGGTCTCTGATTAGATGGTGATAGGTTATCTTTTCTGCTTTGTCGCACATGCTTCGTCCTTTTCTGACACAAAATATCGACATCCTGTTGCGTATCAGAATGGGTCGCCAGTCTGATGAATACTAAACTGGACGTTTGAACTTCAGACTTTAAAGAATCTTCTTTTCCCTAAGTCTGGCTCTTGTGATTCTTCAATCATGTCTTTGTCTCTACTCGTGAGAAGAAACTTGACTTGATAAACTGGTGATTGTCCAGTTGATGAAATCAACAAGTTTATGTGAGTGGTCTGCATCAAGCTTAAGTGGTTGTCAGTTCGCCAGTTCATCGCTTGAGTTTTTGTTTGTTCTTATCCTCACGATGACAAAACTGAAGGCTTCGATCACAATCCCAGTTTGTATTGATCACCTTTTGCAACTCGATAAACATCCTAAGTGGATACTACAAGTTTGTACGACTAAGCTAATCGAGAGACACTTCCTAAGGTGGTTTCTATACATATTTGAAACATCAAAACCACTTTTGATGTTGTCAAAACCACCTTTAAGCAGGTAGATAAGTCAGTTTGTCGAGTTTACAAAGATATTCTTATAAAGCTAATACTCAAGAATGAGAAGTTAACTACAGAACCTACCCTATTAATCTTCCCCCTAAATTTGAGAATGATATTTCTCGATTATGTTCAAGGAAAAAATAAAAACTGGTTACACTTAAGAGTGTAGACTTAGAAAGTTGAGGTGAAATATTTTAAGACAACAAGATTTTGTCTGCAAAATAGGCATAAGTTTGTATTTCATTGATTTGTTTACAACTTATTGAAAGTAGCAAATACAAGATACAAGGATCAATAATCTTCGTCTTCTGCTAATGCTAATGGCTCTCTGATAAGCTCGTTTTTCTACTCACTTATAGCTTTGCTTTTCTTTTCTTTTATGCATTTTAGCTTGTTTTCTTGAATAAACTGAGCATGAGTATATATTAGAGGGTATTACACTTGCCATGGTAAGATTTCGCAGGTTTTAGGCCAAATCCATTAGAGAACCCGTTCCGAAAGCAGTAGATGTTTAAAGAAATAGTCACTACTTCTTCCACCATTGGAATCTGAGCTAATGGAGCACGGCATTTGAAATATCTTTGAGTTAGCTTTCCAACGCAACTGGAATCGGAACAATCTGAGTTTGAATACGAAAGTTATAGCCAAAATAGTGAGACTGCGCAGAAGGGTCGAAAGTGGCGGAAACGTCTCTGTTTCGACCGAAATGAAGCCATCTCGGCCGGGCCGAATTCTCCATCTCGGCCGTGGCAAGGGCCATCTCGGCCGAGACAGACTTGTTTGGCGAGATTTGGAGAGATTTTCACATATTTTGGGCGAGAATTGCTTGGGGAACAAGATATACATCAATTTGGAAGCAATTAATCATATCTTTTGAAGATATCCATCCAAGGCCTCAACCCTACTACTATATAAACTCTTTAATAGCTCAGAATTATTAGCCTTCTTTTTATCTTTTAGCTTTTAATTCCATCCTTTTTCCCCTTTACAGTTTTTACATCTTTATTTTCTGTTTTCTTTAGAATTCCTCTTTACTTTTTGCTAAACCTTTACTTTTTAATGCAATCTTTATTTTTTCCTGCAATGCTTATTTTCAATATGTTAGGCTAAGACCCTAAACAGGTTCTAGGGTTTCTCCATCTGTGATGCTTGTTTAGATTTATTTATTCAAACCCTTCTATTGGTTCAAACTCTTTGATTTTATTTCAAATCTATTTTCAATTGAAGGATCGAGAGATGAAAATTGGAATAGGTTTTAGTTATTGATTGAAGGACCGAAAGGTGAAAATCGATAATAGGAAGTAAGAGTTTAATACTTTTGATTATCTGTCCGACCAAGAAGATTTCAATTGTAGGAAAATCTAGATCTTTATGAAATTGGTTAATTGGTGTATTTTGAGACCGAGAGGAGATAGATCACTAATTAGTAATTTAGGTTTTAATTGCCCGACCAAGGAATTAACTCCACAATAAAAGGTTTTCCACCAAAATTGTGTTTTATGGGTTTGAATATTTAATTCTTGCATGTTGATCAGTTTGGTAGATTTTTCTAGAATCTGTGCTTTCTAATATTTGAATTCCATCCTTTTTATTTACTTGTTTTGAAAAACCCAAAACCTTTTGAATTGATTTACCCAAACAAGAGTTTTAAAAACTATATTCAATATATGATTCCCCTTCGTTGTACTATCCTTGTGGGATTGACCAACCCCTGGGTTGTCTATAAATTTATTTGCCCTTTGCTATAATTTGTATGTAGATTTAGCATCGATCAAATTGGCGCCATTGCCGGGGATAGTCAGACGGCGAGTCGTTACTGGAAAGTTGAAGAACTTCTAGATTGGGTTGTACTCTTTCTTTTTATTTTCGAGTTAGTATTATTTTTCTTTGTTTTGGGGTCTGTCGCTGTGTTTTCCATTCGCGTGAGTTTTTCTGAGTCGCGTCTGTCTCGGCCGAGGTGAGTTCCACCACGGTCGAGAAGAATTCTCCATCCCGGCCGAGTTGAGTCACAAACCGGCCAAGATGAAAACTTCCATCCCGGTCGAGATACGTATTATCACGGCCGGGACAGCCTAATTTTTTCCTCATTTTCTGTGCAGGTGCATGAACACGCGGAACAAAGGAAAGGCACTTGAACCTTTCATACCACAAATCAAAGCAACTTGCAGGAATATTAGAAAGAGAGGAAAAAGACTGAACTTCGAGATGGAAGCGAATCAAGAAGCCCCTCTGCAGAACATGACACCGGAGGAGCAGAGACAATTTGTGAACGAGGTACAACAATTGAGGGCGCAACTTCTTGCAGCCCAAGCTACCCAAGCAGAGCAAGCCGCAAGACTAGCGGAGCTGAATGAAAGACAAGTAGTGCTGCCACAGAGGTCTATTTTAGACCGATTTTTACCACAGCAAGATGAGGCTGGATTTAGGGTTGGCATCAACGCCAACAATTTTGAGCTGCGCACAGGGCTGATACAGATGGTGCAGCAGAACCAGTTTGGGGGGAGAGCCGTAGAGGATCCGTATGTCCACCTCAACCAATTCATAGAGGTGTGCGACACGATAAAGCAGAATGGAGTCCCCCAAGACGTCATCAGGATGAGACTGTTCTCGTTCTCACTCAGAGACGAGGCGCGGTCTTGGTATGTTGGGCTTGATAAAAGCCAAATTGGGACATGGGAGGAGCTGCGAGCAGCATTCCTCACCAACTACTTCCCACCGAGCCTGTTGCTGAAAAGGAAAGCTGCCATCACTACTTTCAAGCAGCTGTATGATGAATCCCTGCATGAAGCTTGGAAACGATACAAGGAGCTCCTGCGACTCTGCCCTGGACATGGAATTGATATCGAGATGTAGGTCTGCCACTTCTATGAAGGTCTGAACCCTCACATGAAGGAATTGGTGGCTGCATCTACTGGCGGGATCTCGATGAAGAAAAGTGGAGCAGAGAGTATGAGACTTCTGGCAGACATGGCACTGAACAGCCATCAGTGGCCTACTGAGAGACAGATGCCAGTCAAAGCAGTGGAAGCCAAGCCAGAGTTTGATGTGGTTGCTGAAGTGAAAAAGCTCCGGGAAGAGATTGAGAAGTTGGGAACTGCTAAAGTTGCAGCTGTTGCAGAGCCGAGCATGGCTATTATTCCGGTGGAAGCTGACTACATCAACCGGGGAGCTAGTAGTTCATCTGGAGCTGCAATTTCGGAGGTAAATTACATAGGGGGTGGTTATCACAATAACTACCGAGGTAATCAGGGGTACAACTATAACCATGGGCGATCTCACCCTGGTTTTTCTTATGCTAACCCCACTGCTGCAGAACACCCTCCTCCTGGTTTTGATGTAGGTACTGGAGGCGAGATCGTGGAGAAAAAGAAGTCTGTGCTAGAGGAGACACTGGAGAAATTTATCAAGAGCTCGGACAATAGATTTGGCAAAGTGGAGAAAGAAGTTAAAGGGATGGCAAATCACATGCAACTGATGACAAAGCACCTGTAGATGATGGACACCCAGTTGAGTTAGATTGCCGCTACCTTGGGAAATCAGCACAAGCCGGGCCAACTTTCGAGCATGATGGAGACAAATCCAGCTAAGGCAAAGCCAGTAAATGCCATCTCGCTGCGATCTGGGAAGAAGTATGAAGGCCCGAGCAACCCAGAAGAAGATTTTGGAGGAGCAGAGGAAGAAAATCCCGAGCAGAATAGCTCTGTCTCGGCCAAGATGGCCCCCATCCCGGTCGAGGCAGAAGAAAGCAAGCCGGCCGAGATAGAAGGAGACACGACCGAGACAGAGCAGGGCAGGACGGCCGAGATTCAGCCGTCTCGATCAAAACAAAAGGCCAAGCAGGGCGAGAAAGAGAAGGAAAAGGAAGGAAGAAAAACTGATCTGGTGCCTCCAATGCCTTTCCCACAGCGATTCGCAAAGAAAAGGGAGGACTCTAAGTTCACTAGCTTTGTTGAAAATTTTTAAAAAGTGAATATTAACATATATCTTATTGAAGCTCTCAAGGAAATACCCGGTTATAGGAAATACCTCAGGAGGCTGATGATCGAGAAGAAGCAGTTCATGGAGAACGAGACTATAAAGATCCATGAGGAATGCAGCCTACTCCTACAGAAGCAGATCCCGATCAAGAGTTCTGACCCAGGATGCTTCTCGATACCTATCGAGATCGGAGGCAAAGAGTTCCAGAATGTGCTGTGTGACACCGGGGCGAGCATCAACCTGATGCCCTGGTCCATCTACAAGAAGTTACAAATCGGAGAGATGAGAGCCACTACAATTACCCTTCAGATGGCGGACCGATCTGTGTCCAAGCCCAAAGGTATCGTAGAAGATGTTCTTATACGTGTTGGGCATTTAATCTTCCTTGCAGATTTCGTTATCCATGACATGAAGGAAGATGTCAACACTCCGATGATCCTGGGGAGAGAATTCCTCGACATAGCTGGTGTCCTAATCTACTGCAAAAAGGGAGAAATTACCTTGAGGGGGAATGAAGATTCCATCACCTTCTGCATAGACAAGAACAAAAGGAAAGGAGAGTGCAACCGGATCACTACAGCTGAAGAAGAGGAAGAATACGATGAGACACCGGAGGAAGAAGAAGAAGCCATCCGGTGGGAACGAGGAAACGAGTCAGTGAAATCGGCAATTAAACTGCCTCCTTCCGAGTACACCACCATCATTCAAAACCGGAGAGTCTTCATGATAGATTCAAGGGGTCGATGAGTCTGGACTCGACCGCCTTGGTAAGCTGATCTGAGTCGAGCCACGACGGTAAATAAGGCACTGAATGGGAGGTAAACCATTGTGTTTTCAATTTTTCCCTTTTCTGTTTAGTATTTTCGTTTTCTTTTGTTTATCACTATTACTTTTCTTTTATCTTCTTTTGAAAAAAAAATTGAAGTCTGTCTCGGCCAAGGCAGAGGCTGCCACGGTCGAGACAGAGAGCTGAGGCGTGGGATACTTCGACCAAGACGGAGGTCGACAAGAAGGCTCCATCCCGGCCGAGATGACATTCGCCACGGCCAAGATGGAGTGCCAGCAGACACAAATCCACGCCGGTCAGGAGTCTGAAGATGAAGGATAAAAAGTTGGTGTCTGAGGCCAACAATCAGGTACAGTTTCGAACTCTGAATCTGACTTTCAAACTTATTCTCTCTGACTTTCGAATAAGTTTGGGGGATGAAGTTTAAGGGTTTTGAAACTCCTTTCTATCTTCTATTTGCTTTATTTAAATTTCTGCATGAATAATTTTTTGAATAAAACGCGAGATTGTGGGAATTTGAGCATGATTGAACCCTAGGACAAGAATGCAAGATTTGAATTGATTGACTTAGTTTGCGTTGATTGTGATAGTAGTTGAGTATGCCTATGAATGTGAATACCGCAGGATTACTTGTTTTGATACTTGCGTTGGCATGAGATAGATGATGATTTGATGTTTACTTTGGAAGAAAAATTGTCCCTAGTGTGAGTTTTTGAGCCTGAATTTTGATTGTGAGTGTGTCTGCAATTTTGAGTTTCTCTAGAACTTGCTCTGTTTCTCTTTCAAGACTGCTAGTGTGCACAGGTTTAGGAAGTGATTTTAGGCCATCTTTGTTTAGCCTATTTTCCCATACACTGTCCTAATTAAATGTCATCCCTAGTCAGCCCTTTTGAGCCTATGATATTTTCTTTCTTTGTCTATGAGTTGGAAATAAATAGGGGAATCAACTCTTGTCCATGAGAGTGGGTTAGGATTTGTTTGAGAAAGGATAAGATATTATTATAAGGGTAAAAGCAAAAGAAAAGGTTGGGCTCTAGAAAAGAAAAAATATTGAAAAAAAAAGAAAAAAGTGGAAAAAAATGGTTGTTGTTTTTAGTCCTTATAAGCTCAAATGAATATTCAAAATTGTTTAAGAGCATAAAAGGATGTGTGAAAAAAAAAGAGAGAAAATATGAGAATAAAAGAGCCATGGTTTGTATTGAAGATCTAAGAAGTTGGGTAGATATGAATAGATAGTGAGTTGAGATTGATAAAGTGGACGCACTGAATTTGATTTTGAGTCACTTGGCCAAATATTTCCCTACCTTTCACTAAAAAGCCTACATTACAACCTTGAATAAAGTCCTTTCTGATCTTAGACTTGTGTGCACATATTTGCAGTGGAGATTGAGATTATTTGCAAGCCTATGGTAGAACTTGATTTTCATGACTTGTGTGTGATCTCATAAATATCCTAAACACTTGAGTGAATGAGCGAAACACTTCCCATGTGAGTCTTCCATAGTTTACAGATTTTCTGATTCTTTCAAAAGTGCTGATGTCTAGTGGATTTACGAGTTTGAATGTGATGAATCTTGTGAGGCATTGCACTACTCTTCTGCTTGAACTTTTGATTCTTTCTTTTGTTGATTGAGGACAATCAAGTGTTTAAGTTTGGGGGGTTTGATAAGCTCGTTTTTCTACTCACATATCGCTTTGTTTTTCTTTTCTTTTATGCATTTTAGCTTGTTTTCTTGAATAAACTAAGTATGAGTATATATTAGAGGGTATTACACTTGTCATGGTAAGATTTCGCAGGTTTTAGGCCAAATCCAATGGAGAACCCGTTCCGAAAGCAGCAGATGTTCGAAGAAACAGTCACTACTTCTTCCACCGTTGGAATCTGAGCTAATGGAGCATGTCATTTGAAAGATCTTTAAGTTAGCTTTCCAACGCAATTAGAATCGGAACAATCGGAGTTTGGATACAAAAGTTATGGCAAAAACCGTGAGACTGCGCAGAAGGGTCGAAAGTGGCAGAAACGTCTCTGTTTCGACCAAAATGAAGCCATCTCGGCCGGGCCGAATTCTCCATCTCGGCCATGGCAAGGGCCATCTCGGCCGAGACAGACTTGTTTGGCGAGATTTGGCGAGATTTTCACATATTTTGGGCGAGAATTGCTTGGGGAACAAGATATACATCAATTTGGAAGCAATTAATCATACCTTTTGAAGATATCCATCCAAGGCCTCAACCCTACTACTATATAAACTCTTCAATAGCTCAGAATTATTAGCCTTCTTTTTATCTTTTAGCTTTTAATTCCATCATTTTTCCCCTTTAGAGTTTTTACACCTTTATTTTCTGTTTTCTTTAGAATTCCTCTTTACTTTTTGTTAAACCTTTACTTTTTAATGCAATCTTTATTTTTTCCTGCAATGCTTATTTTCAATATGTTAGGCTAAGACCCTAAACAGGTTCTAGGGTTTCTCCATCTGTGATGCTTGTTTAGATTTATTTATTCAAACCCTTCTATTGGTTCAAACTCTTTGATTTTATTTCAAATCTATTTTCAATTGAAGGATCGAGAGATGAAAATTGGAATAGGTTTTAGTTATTGATTGAACGACCGAAAGTTGAAAATCGATAATAGGAAGTAAGAGTTTAATACTTTTGATTATCTGTCCGACCAAGAAGATTTTAATTGTAGGAAAATCTAGATCTTTATGAAATTGATTAATTGGTGTATTTTGAGGCCGAGAGGAGATAGATCACTAATTAGTAATTTAGGTTTTAATTGCCCGACCAAGGAATTAACTCCACAATAAAAGGTTTTCCACCAAAATTGTGTTTTATGGGTTTGAATATTTAATTCTTGCATGTTGATCAGTTAGGTAGATTTCCCTAGAATCTGTGCTTTCTAATATTTGAATTCCACCCTTTTTATTTACTTGTTTTGAAAAACCCAAAACCTTTTGAATTGATTTACCCAAACAAGAGTTTTAAAAACTATATTCAGTATATGATTCCCCTTCGTTGTACTATCCTTGTGGGATCGACCAACCCCTGGGTTGTCTATAAATTTATTTGCCCTTTGCTATAATTTGTATGCAGATTTAGCATTGATCACTCTCACATTTTATCTCCCGTGAAAGTTAGTGAGGGGATCCTTGTAGATCTTCATCATTTAGTAGTTTGCCTCAACCACGCCTCCACTAGTCTCACCACTGGTTTATGGCGGAGCTCCAGCTGGATTGATCTCACCATGAATCTCCATCTATAGCCTCCACTGTAAGTAAGTCTCACCACTTGCACTATAGAGTCAACCATCATTCTTTCCTTAGGATTGGCTAGCTTATGAGTAGCACAAATTGTTTCTCATCCTTAGAAACAAATTCGTGCTTCTTTTCAGAAACTTCTAGCTCCTGGAGGAAAAGATAAGTGACCAGGAGCTAGGGAAACGTCATATGCAACATGCATCACCTTGCTCCTAGTACTTACTCCTTCGTCTCTTCATAAAGCTTCCAACTCTTTTTACTCTCCGTTTGTCCGAATCCAGGACTAAAGAAGAAAAGGATGAAGAGTAGAGTGTGATTAGACCCTGAGGATTCACCCAAGAATGGGATGAGTATCATGGATAGTCTAATCTGTGTAGAGTCACTAGCTTCCTTATTACATAAGGAAGATCCTCCTCAAACCCACCTGACTAACCATCATACGCCTTATGATGAAGTAGTCATGGATCTAACGGTAAGGACTTCTCACGACCCTTTGGTTCTGAGGCAAAAACCCTCACTTCAAGCGGGGAACCGAGAAGTAGGAAGATCATCTCTGACAGGATCCTTAGATGGAAAATGATCTTTTCTTCCCATTGAGCAGCAACACGATCTCGTTGCTCGTAGGTGTCTTGATTGTACTCTGGAGAATTGGTGAGATGACCAATTTTGAATTCAAAATATGGGAGAGATAAGGCTTTCGGGAGAAGTACTTTGAAGATATTGAGAGGAAAATTAGCTTTTCAAGGCTCTTCTATATATAGGTGAGACTCTTCTCTGTTCTTGATGGTTACTATCCCTTGGGATTTGAAACGTCTCAATTTCTCAGGAAATTTAATCGCCTTTTTGCATCCGGGAGGGTAGTTGCAGCAGCTCCTTCGTCGTGTAAACTCCCTATTCTTTCTTTTCCTGAAATGGCATAAAATCAGCTTTAATGATGGTGTGTTTGACTCCAAAATTGGACGCTTCGTAACTCCCACCCTTTGCAAATGCGTTGTGGTTGGCCTCGAATAAGATGAGTAAGCTGGTAACCGTCACCTAGCTACTTTGGTGTTGTGGCCAGTTTAATCTCCCTTTGTCAGATTCCTTTTGAAGACCAAAACTCAGAGCTTGGACTTAGTTTTATTCCTCTTCCTCATAAGAAAACCAAGAATGAGAGCTTGAACTCATTCTTCTTCAGGTGCAATTCCTTCAAACTCTAGAAGACCGAGTTTGATGCACAACTATATGAAACTTTCTTTAGGTAGTGGTTTGCTTCAATCCAATTGAAGCAACCAATTTTTCTACTAACCAATTAAACCAACCAAATTATTTTAATTTGAACCAAAGTGTGTTCACCACTACCATTGAGGTAGAAAGGGGATAGTCAATGATGGAGAGGGGAAAGAGAGACGAGGTACAGATAGTAGGGGTGTTCATAATTTGGTCGAAACCAGTCAAATCGGATTGATTTTGGTCGGTTTGAAATTGAATTTTCAAACTGACAATTTGAAAATTTTAAAACCTGTCAAAATTGGTTTGGTTACGGTTTGTTAGATCAAAATGATCGTGTATATATATATATATATATATATATATATATAGGGCTGATCTGGTGAGAAGAGGGTTTAACGTGAGAAATGAGAATAAATCTCGTCCCTAGATTTGACAACATCAACGATCCAGATTGAATACAAGCTTCAACAAAACGCGCGACATTTTATCCTAATTTTACTTCATTAAAGGGCAACATAGTCATTATGAATAGTGAACGACCTTCAGTTGTGTTCATTTAATCTCCTCTATACTTCATTAAATGGGAAAACTTAAATTAAATAAAAATAAAATCAATTTTTCGGAAAAAAGTATTTCAATTCTCTTCATTTTATCTCCTATATACATCATTAAATGAAAAAAAAAATCAAATTTTTAGAAATAGTTCTCTTCATTTTATCTCCTCTATACTTCATTAAATGGAAAAAAATTAAATTAAATAAAAATCAAATTAATTTTTCGGAAAAAATATTTCAGTTCTCTTCATTTTATCTCCTTTATACATCATTAAATGAAAAAAATCAATTTTTTAGAAACAACTCTCTTCATTTTATCTCCTCCATACTTCATTAAATGGGAAAAATCAAATTAAATAAAAATAAAATCAATTTTTTGGAAAAATAATTTTAGTTATCTTCATTTTATCTCCTATATACATTATTGAATAAAAAATTAAATTAAATAAAAAATCAATTTTTCGGAAAAAGGATTTCAGTTCTCTTCATTTTATCTCTTCTATACTTCATTAAATGGAAAAAATTAAATTAAATAAAAATAAAATCAATTTTTCGGAAAAAGGATTTCACTTCTCTTCATTTTATCTCCTCTATACTTCATTAAATTAATAAATTAAATTAAATAAAAATAAAATCAATTTTTTGAAAAAATGATTTCAGTTATCTTCATTATATCTATTACAAACTTTATTAAATGGGAAAAATTAAATTAAATAAAAATAAAATTAATTTTTCAAAAGAATATGTTAAGCTCATTTTATCTATTTAGTACTTCATTAAATAAGAAAATTCAATTAAATAATAATAAAATTAGATTTAATTTTAGAGTATTGGATGACTCAACAAGGCAATCGAAATCATATGAAAAATCGAAAAGAAAATGAATTACAGATCCAAATATGTAATAATGAAGTTCGCAGAGGATAAAATGAAAATGAAAATTATTTGAGGGAGATAACATATTTAAAACAAGCTAAATGACAATGATACCCTTAATTATGTAATAATGAAGTTCGCGAAGGATAAAATAAAGACGGAAATTATTAAAGCATGACCGCATATCTTGTGAAATCGAATGCTGAGATTTATTCTCATTTCTTACATTAACATCTATTCTCATATGATCTAACCCCCCTCTCTCTCTCCCTCTCTCTCTCTCTCTCTCTCTCTCTCTCTCTCTCTCTCTCTCTCTCGATATATCTATATATATATATATATATATATATATATTTAGAGTAGTGATCATATGAGAATAGTTTTTAGTATGAGAAATAAGAATAAATCTTAGCCTTTGATTTTGTGTTTTCAACGCTCATGATCTATTTTACTCCGTGTGCAGTTTTCCTCGATTATCCTGCAGTTTTGCAAAATTAATGTTATTTTTGTAATATTAGCTTCTTTTTTAAATCTGAAATAGTATCTCATTAGATTTTTTATTCCTTTCTTCGCGCGATTTGATTTCTTCTTCCTTCTTTGTTCGAATTGATTTATATTATATTTCTTTTGTCGATCAAATTTTTTTTCTTTGTTTCTGAATTTCGCATTCGTATTCTTTCTCGACGTTGTTAATTATGCATGAATATAGTTTAAAAAAAATTATTTTATTCAGATCGACGTTCAATTTTTCTATTATATTGTGCATCTTTAGTGTTAACTTTGTGCATTTTT